>CP139506.1:232041875-232066703 GCA_021014915.2 Artemisia tridentata subsp. tridentata | reverse complement strand
ATGAGAGAAGGAAGGCTAATGGCAGATCCTTTATCAATTAGAGTTCTCCAAACTCATTAAGAAAATTTGTATACGCTAATCCGGGCCAATATCGAAGGAAAACAGCGGTTAAACATGCTTTTCAGCAATAGTACTTCAAAAAAATTTCTTTAATAGGCCAATAAAAAGACAGAAATATTTAAAAGTTTTTGCTTCATAGTCCCAAGGTTGTAGTAAATAACAAGTTGAAAAGCATCATGAGTAGACTCACAGATTTAGGATCAATTGTCATTCCTGATAGAGATGTCCCGCTCATCTTGAAAGAGACCTGTGCCAATTTTGCAAACTTTGTTAGCAGGCCCACATAGTTGCTATTGTAACAGATTCAAATAAAATGTTCAGAAACAAGGTAAAATATAAAGGACTTTATGTCATCACTTGCAATTAGATATTTTCTTCCAACTAGTTCCCTTTTCTTCCATTTCCTTCAGATACACACTAAATTGTCATGTTTCGGATCTCATTCTGTTGGCTGAACACTTCATTTGAATGAATGTATTCATGTAATTTAATGAATGATGTTCTTCTGAGTTCGATGTTATGATTAATTTTCTCTCGAGTTCAAGAGATATTGTGTTCTGTATAATCCTTCCATTTTGAGTTTATGCCTACCCACAAACTATTTTGATCAAGACACATGGCCATGGGGTACTTCAGATTTCTCATGTGTTGGCTGAATTGAGAGATTTCGCAGCTATACAAGTCAATCATACGCTAAGTGTCACTCATTAGAATTGGATATATATCAAACTCGGAAAGTGCTACTTAACGTGTTTTATCTCTAAGTGAAATCCAGCTATCTGAGTAATCTAAAAAAAGTTAAAAAAAAAAACTTAACTACAACCGACAAGCCAATTACATCAAGATACAAAATGGGTTTGATATCCAATTGCTCCATTTAGCTACAATCTTTTTACCTCTGTTGGTAATAAAAAGCAGTGAAAGGAGCTGGAGCTGGGTTTGGGAGAAAATGTCATTCTGAACTGAGATTGAAGACACCAAATCAGCATGAATGGAATCTGTTACGCCATGACCATATTTCCAGAATAAGCATGTACGGAGAAGCTTGATAAATATTAGTATAATCATTCGAGATATTGGGCGAGAATTCAAGAAGATCCAAGATCAAAGCCAGTTGAGGAGGAGGATGAATACACCATCAATTCAAAAAATTACTCCAGAAACGTGAGACAATAGGGAAAGACAAGATACAATGGTGTATCATTTCCTCCATGAGCCCAAATAAAGGGTATAGCCATTTAGGAATAGGTAGACACTGATTGAACAAATTAATGCGAGTAGGGAGTCTATCATTCACCTCCCCTCCCCTCCAGATACAAATGTTCACTTATCTTGGAACCAAAGGATTCCAAGCGAATTTATGAGACATGACATTTGAACCCAAAGTGGCAGCATCAATAAGCTTAGAGAGTTTAACACTGAATTTTCCACTTGAATCAAGCTCCCAATTCCTCCATATTTTAAAAGTAAAATAAATTTGTTGTTACAAGATAGACCCTCCCATACAGTTTAGGAAGCCAAAAGCAACGTACTTGTAAATCACATAGGCAATCTGTACGAAATGGAATTACCTAAAATTTGATTTATAACCTTTAAAGGATGAATTAAAAAAAAAGTTGTAGGTCGTAAACTAAGTTATAGAAGAACTGGTTTATCTAAGAATGTTTTTTATACATAAGGAACCAACTTTACACATTGGCTGATTTCAGACCCCTAAAAGTAAATATTCAAGTTCTGCCACTGTGTGTGCATATGCAAGGCATTTAACTGCTATCAATGTTATTCACAGTATGCCTTACAAATAAATGACCTTATGCAAGATAGTTAAAGGCAAAGAGGCCTTGAGGCGGCATGCCTTGCCTAGGGACAAAGTCGAGAGGCGAGGGCTCGAGTGAATACTAACAACACGCAAGGAATAGCAAATAATATTGAGCTTCTAAAGAATAATAAAAATGGGCTTTGTAGTTGAAGTTAAAAAAAGATATCTGCATTTAGTGGATGGGAATGTAGAGCAGGTTCTATTAGAGTGGAGTTTGTTTGATGAGGACAAAGTTCTATTAATAGTTTAGTAAACATCTCATACTTATGTTTGTCAAGTATAATAGTCTAGTTATCAGTTACATACCATGTAATAGTCTAGGGACTAAAAGTGTAATATGTTATGAGTCAACAATTGTTGGAAGAGTATAAATACTCCAATCATTGAATGATGAAAGTATCCTTCCACATTCCCTTTGTGGTAAGTTGATTAATAAGATTCTTTAATACATTGTCAGCCAACATTCTATTTGTCATCATATTGTAATCCTACATACTAAGTCGATAGATCGACTTACTTGTTAGTCGACCAAAGTGTTAACCCACTAACTAAGTAGTAGGTCCAGTAAAGATAGTCTACTATCTGGGATTTACAATTGACATCAGAGCTAGTGTTAGTTGATTGAATGTCTATCCAACCTACATCTTAGAAAGTCCACTAGTGTAACTTACTTTCTAGTTAGTCGATTACCTGACTTAGTAGATTGAAACGCTAGCCGTTTAACTCGATCGTTCTAAAGATTTCTAATCGACTAATAAATCTCGTGTAAGTGAACATAAGTCGATCAAAGCTTAGTCAACCAACAAGGTTTTATCATTAACCTCTAGCCACTAATAAATGCGACATATGGCCATGCATTTATATACACGAACACCATATCAACCCATTTGGTAAAAAAGAGTATGGACTATCAGCGTGAAATATGGGTAAAAGACCCGCACACAAAAAATGCAGTTTCATTTTTGTATAATTGATAAACTCAAGAAAAGTTTGCTATTACATAATTAATCTAATCCCTAATTATCGCACTCCATAATGTTATTGTCACAAAAAAATTTATTAAAAAAATAAAAAAATAAAAAAAAAAACGTTGTCGCCAAAAACATAGTTACGGCTACCCGCCGCCGCAAAGCGCGGGTACTAGTATTCATATATGCACATAAACATACACACATATATCAAGAAAGAGAAGGTGAATAGATAACAAGTAGCAATATAGGAGAAATAGATACCTTCGCATAGTTGTATGCGTCCCAGCAAAATGGCTCTTCAAGATCAACAGCTTGAAGATTCTTGTTCATTTTCTCCATCAAGTACTCTTCTACATTAACCATATTATTTCCCTGTTCAATTTCTGTGTCACTATCTTCATCAACTACCCCTTGATTTTTCCATGGAGCAAACTTAACAGTCCCAGGAAAAGTTGCTTCAATACTTTTTGCACCAACCCCTCGACCACTTGGTAAAATTTTCCATTCAACAGAGTGCTCAGTATGAGAAACAGTTCCAATTGAAGGCGTCCCCTCAATTGACAACACCTTTCTTCTGGGAAAAGGCATATTAACAGTACAAAATTCCATGGTTAACGGAGACTTATAACGCTCCATTAGAGTGAGCTTGAATAAGAATGCTCCTTCATTTTCTGACACCATTGAAATCTGGTAAAATCCCTTAATTGGAACTCCTATGGAACAAGGAGCTTGATAGCGCAACAATACAAAATTACCAAGTGGTGGTGAAAACATCACGGTCTGTTTATCCCCACCTTGTTCGGGAACTTGTGCACAAGGATGAAATGATAATACTTCAACCCGTTTACTATCTAACCCAGTCAACGGGAACAGGACATCAGGCAGTCCCTCTAATTCTGCACGACAATTTACTTGCCCAGATATTGATAAGCTATCAGGAATCTCATCTCGGTCATACATTGCTGCATTAACAGTCTCGTGAATAGTGAATAGCAGTCTCTGTTTCCCTTTAAAGAGATATGGTTTCCAAGCTGGCTGCTTGCTGTCCACAGGAGGTACATCAGCTGAAGAGAAACCATTGGTCCTAATAGCAGAAATATTGGAGTAGCTGAGATCCAAGGGTGTGCCTAAATACATTACAATTTACAAGTAGCATTTAGTTAATTAATACAGAACATTCAGTCCATCAATTTTTTTTTTTTTTTTTTTTTTTTTCCCCCAATCAGATACAGAAATAAGATATATAACAGTAATAAACAACTTCAAATTAGCATACATCCAAATTCAATGTGATGGTGCATTTGGAAGATAAAAGTAAAGCGGCCAATCTTTATAAAGACAATAACAGCAACAATAACTAATTACCACCTGTTTTCTGGAATAATTAATTATAATAATTATTTTTACTGTAAGTTTCTAGCAATAAGGATGTCTTTCAAGTAAAAAAAGAAATAGCAATGTTAAAAATATTGTTTCGGTCTCTGAAAAGTTAGATATGTTTCAACCATCAGACCAAATTAATTTCCGTACATATTGCAAATAATATTTGAATCCTCAAATTTCTTCAACACATATTGTTGTTTTCTAGCCCAGAGAATAGCATGTCTTATTGTTCCAGCAATAAAGTAGGACGCATACTAAGACACGTAAACATACATATTTAGGTGGGAAAGAATTCAAACTCAAATAAAAGTTTACCAACCGAAAGGCATTGCAGTACTGATGAAACTTAGCAGTGCATCTTTATCCGGGTTCCTGGGACCAATCTTCGGAGCATCAAATGAGCTAGAACCACCAGCAACAGTGCTGGAATTAGTGGAAGCTGTGACTGGTGCTGCTACAGGTCTTGGTCTTGCAGAAATGCCAATACTTCCAGTTAAGGAATCCAATAACCCTCCAACAGAAGGTCCTGCAGTTACAACTACTTCAGGTTCTTGGAGATCTGATGTAATTATGTCGCCTAGAACATGTGCCACCATGAATGCCCTATAGAAGAAATTAAACCTTCTTAATGTGAATGGCAAAAAAGATTGTGAGAAAAGATACTGTATTCATATGCTAAAGTTGAATGCATAACAGATGCTTGGGATAAAAGATTTCATCAAGCTGAATCAAGTGAAGTTCATGAATCATGATAAAGACTGCATACAACAAGGCGTAAATCTATAAAGAGATGTAACTTATTGAAACCAAAAAAAAACTTAGCCTGCTGCAGAAAGAAGCAAAATATTCATGTTCACGCAGGATGCCATGATGCAGTAACCAGTGCAGTGGTAAAAGAGCATTTAAATTTATTACAAGAGAAATAGTTTAATCTATTAGAGGCTGTAAGCATAAAGAAAACAGTATTGGATAAAGCAGCATGAGATAACATTTGTAAGCAACTTACCCTACCCTGTGATGGATGGAAGTTGAAGCAAGAGCGAAGACAAATTTCCGTCAACCCCGACGCCATTGCCACAATCAGACCTTGTACATAACGTGTTGTATGCTTTAAAGTGACCCGGTTCAATCAAGGGCAGTACAAGGACGTAGTATTGACCTTTGGCATGCAAAATGAGTGGCCAAATTGTATGATCTTCCCCATCTTCCTCTTTTTTAACATTAAGACTTATAATATGACGCATCATAGGATCATCAACCCATGAGTCGGATCCTTCAACTGACTGTTTGACCCGTATGCCATACCCACGAGTAGACCCTTCTCTGCATTAATTGCTAAATCAATTACGTGCTGAAAAAGACAGCTTACACTTATATGCATGCCTGTTAGTTAACAGTTTACCAAGTAGTATGAGAAAGTTCCTAAAAAGATTTCAAACATCCATCACTTATTATCGCTATATAAATGAGAAGAGCTAGTAAAAAGATGCAGTTCAAACAAAGTTTACGTGGTCTTTATTATGTGTGGTCTCCATCAGAGCATCTAAACTCAAGTACTTTATCCTAAGTTCAAAGTTCGCATACTAATTACACTATTCTGAGTTCAAAGTTCGCAGACTAAGTACACTATCCTTAGTTCATATACTACTCCGTATACAACATTAACTATAACAGATTTCATGTCTCACATAAAGTAATTAATAAATCCACTTTACAATCTTTTTATGACTCATTTTCGTGTGATGAATTTATTTAAATATGGCCCTATTTAAGAGGATTTTAGATATCCTATTGGTGTGAAGCAACGAAACAATCACAATATAAAATCTATCAAATCAGTATTCAAAATACAGCTTAATTATCACAACAATTTTGATAAACGTTAACAACCAAGGGTGCTCATCAGACTAAACCGATTATCAGGAAAACAAAAATACAGTTTTTTTTTTTTTTTTTTTTTAATCATCATATCTAACCTAAACCCCATTAGAATTATCTTATCTATAACAGTATTATCTTTAAGTCGTATTGCCTTTTATTTAAAGATTAAGAAAAATCCAACCTTAAAGTGATTAATTTCAAGCAGATTATGAGTGCATAATCATAAGCAATGAAAATAAGCAATCCCAAACACCTCTTAGTTTTTCTTTACAAGTACTACTATCATATCATCATGAACCTTAAAAATGCGAAACAAAAGTCACCAAACACATTTCAAACTTCACATCACACACAAACAAAACAACAAGCTTTCATAAAACCTCTTTGTTAGATCCTTCATCGCATCAGCAAATCTTAACAGCAATAGTCTTAAAGGATATTTGGATTGCATTTACAAAAAAAATTATGCATTTTCAAAAAGAACGTCCCAGTTTATCACTTCAGGGGTGTTTGTTTAAGCTTATATGTGGGCTTATGAGCTTATTTGATTTCAGCTTATATTTCATAAGCCCCAATTTTCCGGTTTATTTGAAGACTTACGGGCTTATATAAGTTTATCATATTATAATAAACTTATATAAGCCCGCAAGTCTCAAAATAAGCCAGAAAATTGGGGCTTATGATACATAAGCGAAACACAAATAAGCTCATAAGCCACATTTGAAGACATTTGCAAATGGTTTGCCAAACACTGTTTTCAAATTCTAGGCATTACTCCCATACCATTTCTTTACTTATCCTAAATTACACATTCCAAGTCTTTACATCACATATAAACAAAAACCAACAAATCAAAACTTGCGTAAAACCTCTTTTTTCGGTCCATAAACGCATCAGCAATCTCCAAATCATTCGGAAAAAACGACAACACATTCGCTTTCTTACAAGCAACATTCCATCGTCTCTCAACTACAGGAAACCTCCTAAACAATTAAGAGAAACAACAAATTAAAAACTGGATATTTTAATAAAGATGAAACCCTAATTAATGGATAATGGATGTACCGTGAGAAAACAACGGTGTGTTGGCTGTTAAGGATCCAGATAGCTCTAATGCTGCAACTGTTGTTTGACATTGTTGGTTTAATCTACTTTAATTTGATGATATGTGTGTCAGTGTTTGAGGATTTTAGGGTTAATTACATGTATTATACTTGCTGGTTTTTGTTATAATATTATTGTGTGTAAAACAACTTTTTTTTTTTTTTTTTTTTTTTTTTTTTTTTTTTCTAAACTTTCAAAATTTTAATTATAGGGTGTATTTTGTGACCGTGTAAAATAGTCACAAAATACATACAATAATTAAAAATTTAAGGAAAAAAAATTCAGTACATACAATAACAAAAAATTGACAAGTATGATACATTTTCAACCGATTAACCATTTATTTTATCTATTGTTTAAGGGGCTTGTATAACTTACATAAGCTTATTTGGTTTTGAATGTTTATTTTAAAGCTTTTTGGATTTTTTAAAAAAAAAAGAAAAAAAAAAACTTTTAAATAAGTTACAAAAAGTAAGCTTATGAAATATTAGCTTAAAACAAATACTCCCTTCGTCCTTAAATAAGTGTCCACTATTGACTTTTTAAGTCTTCCTTTCTTAATTTTGACCTTAAATTATTTTATTTGCGTTATTTAATAATTGATGCAAAATATATGAATAGATTGGATTTTAAATGTATTTTAATTGGTATAATTTTAATCTATTATTAAATAACACAAATGAAATAATTTAAGGTCAAAGTTTTAAAAAGAATACTTTAAAAGTCAATAGTGAACATTTATTTAGGGACGGGGGGAGTAAGTTATAAGCCTGCTATATGAGCCAAAACAAACGTCCCCTAAAAGTTAAAAACTCACTATGGGTGTATTTGGTATGCCAGAATAGGAATGAAGGAATGAATTTTTTTTCATTAATGATGTTTGTTTAAAACTCTTGACTTTCAAACTAGAAATAACATACAAATATGTTTTATACTTGATAGTTACCGAATTGGAAGGATATGATAGTTTTAGGACCCACATTTTTTCTCACATTATTAACATGATTAATAAACCAAACAACAATATTGGATTCGATTACTTAACTCATATCTATTTTAATTCCACCTTATACCGAAACTCATACCGATTGTGATTCATGAGAGCAAACCAAACGGACCCTATTGTGGAAAACTAGAAGGGGTTTTGAATAGTTTTTAGGGTTAATAGACAAATATGCTATCAAAGTTTGCCAAAATGTTCGCTTAAGTTACTAAAGTTTAAAACGTTACAAATAGATTACTAAAGTTTGGTCTCCGGTTACATAAGTTATTGAACCTCTTAAATGATGACATAACTTATTTTTTAAATACAAAACGGTCCTTGTCGTTAGCCGGGTTTCACGGATTTAGTCCCTAGACCACTATTTCTATTAGTTTGACCGTTTTTATACATTTTCATATGTTTTTACCCGTTTTTATACGTTTTCATACTTTTTTATACGTTTTCATACATTTTTATCCGTTTTCGTACGTTTTATCCGTTTTTATTCGTTTTCGTCCGTTTTTATCCGTTTTCGTCCGTTTTTATCCGTTTTCGTCTGTTTTCATTTGTTTTTATACATTTTCATATGTTTTTATACGTTTTCGTCCTCTTACACGTTTTCGTCCATTTTTCTTACGTTTTCGCTCATTTTCTTATGTTTTCGTACGCTTTCTTACGTTTTCGTCTGTTTTTTTATGTTTTTGTACGTTTTTCTTACGTTTTCGCCCGTTTTCTTATGTTTTCATACGTTTTCTTATGCTTTCATATATTTTTATCTTTCATATGTTTTTATCCATTTCTATCTGTTTTTATACGTTTTCATACATTTTCTTACGTTTTCGTCATTTTTTTATGTTTTCGTACGTTTTTATCTGTTTTCATACGTTTTTATCCGTTTTCATCCGTTTTTATACGCTTTCATACATTTTTATATGTTTTCATATATTTTTATCTGTTTTCATATGTTTTTATCCATTTCTATCTGTTTTTATATGTTTACATACATTTTCATACGTTTTTATACCTTTTCATACGAATAAAGACGGAAGAAAACGTATAAAAACAGGCAAAAATTTAAGAAAACTTATGAAAAGGTAACAAAACATATGAAAAAAAAGAAAACGGGCCAAAACATATAAAAATGGATGAAAACAATAAAAACGGATAAAAACATATAAGAACGGATAAAAACGTATGAGAACGTAAAAAAACGGACGAAAACGTATGAAAACATAAGAAAACGGGCGAAAACGTAAGAAAAACTGGCGAAAGCGTATAAAAATGGATGAAACAGTATAAGAACGGATGAAAATGAAAAAAAAACGTATAAAAAACAGTTGAAAACGAATAAAAATGTAAAAAAAGAGGCGAAAACGTATGAAAACATAAGAAAACGGGCGAAAACGTAAGAAAAACTGGCAAAAGCGTATAAAAATGGATGAAAAAGTATAAGAACGGATGAAAACATATGAAAACGGGCGAAAACGAAAGAAAAACGGACGAAAACGAAAGAAAAACGGGCGAAAACGTAAAAAAACTGAATAAAAACGGATAAAACGTACGAAAACTGATAAAAACGTATGAAAATGTATACAAACGGGTAAAAACATATGAAAACATATAAAAAAGGGTCAAACCAACATAAATAGTGGTATAAGGACTAAATTCGTGAAACCCGACTAACGACAAGGATCGTTTTGTACTTAAAAAATAAGTCATGTCATTATTTAAAAGGTTTAGTAACTAATGTAGCCGGAGACCAAACTTTAGTAACCTATTTGTAACATTTTAAACTTTAGTAACTTAGGCGAACATTTTGGCAAACTTTGATAACATATTTGTCCGTTTTTAGTTGTTTAAAAAAACTTTAGATTCGATGACTTGATATGAAATCAACGCAAACACACAATATATAAATATAAACAGTGAGTAATAAGTAAATGCGGAAATATAAAGGAAAGATCAAACCAATATACACGGTTGTTTATAGTGGTTTGGCACGAAGCTCTCTTCCTCGCCTTACTCCAATCCCCGAGTACCTAACTCGAGAGTTTGCAAGCACTATATCAACAAGCTCCTTTGTGGCGGAGAAAACCTTACAACGTCGCTTCACTTCTTTACGATACTAAGCTAGATATCGAGTCTTTCACAAGGCAAGACCAACCTTATCACTCAACGTATTTTAAGGCCTAAAGTACTAACCAAACTCTCTAGGCTGTTGTATGATGATCACTACCCAAGTTGGTAGTAGATGGTGAGGTACAATGACACACAAATGATATACTAAGGTATACAACTAAGTATATGATGAAACACTACTAACTACAACACTTGAAGGCTTGGAAAGCTTCGTGTGTTCTTCACTTAAATTCAACGTAGAATCGTTGGATCACTTTGAATGTGTTATAGGTCAAATGGAATGATCAAAGAGTGTTGTTATGATGTTATAAGATGAGGGAAATGGTAGTAGTAAGCTTAGAATGGCTATGTGTTGGGTTTTATATATTTCATAGATTTAATGATCAAAAACAAGAAGAATGAAACATAAGGATTACTGTAAAGATAAGCAAAATACACCAAGTAGATTCTACCGCTAGAGTATTTTATTCTACTGCTAGTGTATTGTTGAATTCTGCTCAGTTTATAACGAGCGGTACTAACTTAAGTTAGTACTGCTGGTGCAAAGAAGGTAGCAGATAGTACTGCTTGTGCAAAGAAGGCAATAGTTAGTACTGCTAGTGCAAAGAAGCTACTGCTGAGAAGATAACTGAGTGACTCTTACTACTGCTTAATGGATAAAGATGAAAAAGATATTTTGTGTATAAGAGTCAATTATATACGGTAGATAATATCTTTCATATGTGTTCAGTCAACAAGTTGTAAACACAGATACATGTTGTATCTTAATGACCGACACACACAAGCAAGTAGTAGATAAGACTTATCAAGTTTGTAATAATCTCCTTTGTTGTATAAAAGGGAGATCTTAGCTTAGAAGTTAAGTGTGTCTTTGTGCTTCACCATGTGTTATCTGTGAAGACACCAAAGTGTTTTACTGTGCTTAGAACTCAAAACACAAAGTGTGTTACAAATGTAAAACACCAAAAGAGTGTGTGTGAGAACATCAGAAGAGGGGTCTGTTGTTGTTAGGTTTGTTTAGCCTCAAGGATCTTTGATCCCTGATTAGATTGTAATCGTGCTATATTTGATCACATAGCATTGGGGTTGATTTAATAACAAACGAAGAAATTGGAAAAACCTTGTTGTGATAGTATTGTATTCTTTCATTTGAATATTCCGCCAATATTATCATTGCTCTTATTATAGTTTACCCTAGATCAAGGTCTAAACAACCTAGAGTCCTTAAACGGTTCAGAAAACTTATATTAAGTGTGTGCTTAATCGTTTACCTTAAAGTTTTCAACAAGTGGTATCAGAGCGGGGGGCTCTGGATCTAGGATGTTACAAGGTTTTAGTTTAAGAAAGAAGAAAAATTCATTTTTGGTTTTCTTTCAAAGAGTTCTCTGTTTACACACACAAATGGGAAGAACACACACTCAGAAGGAAGATTGCTGGGTTATGTTCTTAAAAGATTAAAGGCTTGTTTTTATTTTCATTGGCGAAGAAGGTTATTTGTTACTTATTTGCAGATGAAGTAGAATTTTTCAAGGTTGTGTTCTTATCATATCTTAAACGTCTCCATTACGTTTAAAGATAACTTGTTCGTTCGTTCAAATGACTACGAATTGACAAACACTTAAAGGAGTTACATTGTAGTGCTCAGTGTCTCATTGGAGATGAGTTTATTGTCAAGAGACTGAGGTCTCCCTATACATGGGTATACGTTCGAAGTCAGTTTTAGTACAAGACATAAGACACAAGGTTGGTTTATTCTACTTCAGCATCAAATTGTTAATGATTGGTTTTCTTCATCATTATATAAAGCCTACAGATTTGAAGAATCATGAAGATGGTTAACACATTGATTTCAGGGGAAGTATATTATGATGTGTTTAATCATATTAGGTTCGTGCATCACCATAGGGGAAGTTTTTACTGCTTACATTTCCTATTTGTTGATAACAAAAAGGGGAAGAGATATTGTGGTGGATAGCATGGATTAAGGGGAAGACAGTATTGTTTCATTCATGGTGAGATTTAATTATCTCAATTTCTCTACTTCGTCTAGGGAAATTCGTACAAGAATGTGTTTGTTTTGTAATCATCAAATAGGGGAAGATTGTTGGGTTTTATATATTTCATAGATTTGATGATCAAAAACAAGAAGAATGAAACATAAGGATTACTGTAAAGATAAGCAAAATACACCAAGTAGATTCTACTGCTAGGCATAAAAGATTCTACTGCTAGAGTATTTTATTCTACTGCTAGTGTATTGTTGAAGTCTGCTCAGGTTATAACGAGCAGTACTAACTTAAGTTAGTACTGCTGGTGCAAAGAAGGTAGCAGTTAGTACTGCTTGTGCAAAGAAGGCAGCAGTTAGTACTGCTAGTGCAAAGAAGCTACTACTGAGAAGATAACTGAGTGACTCATACTACTGCTTAATGGATAAAGATGAAAAAGATATTTTGTGTATAAGAGTCAATTATATACGGTAGATAATATCTTTCATATGTGTTCAGTCAACAAGTTGTAAACACAGATACATGTTGTATCTTAATGACTGACACACACAAGCAAGTAGTAGATAAGACTTATCAAGTTTGTAATGATCTCCTTTGTTGTATAAAAGGGAGATCTTAGCTTAGAAGTTAAGTGTGTCTTTGTGCTTCACCATGTGTTATCTGTGAAGACACCACAGTGTTTTATTGTGCTTAGAACTCAAAACACAAAGTGTGTTACAAATGTAAAACACCAAAAGAGTGTGTGTGGGAACATCAGACGAGGGGTCTGTTGTTGTTAGGTTTGTTTAGCCTCAAGGATCTTTGATCCCTGATTAGATTGTAATCGTGCTATATTTGATCACATAGCATTGGGGCTGATTTAATAACCAACGAAGAAATTGGAAAAACCTTGTTGTGATAGTATTGTATTCTTTCATTTGAATAATCTGCAAATATTATCATTACTCTTATCATAGCTTATCCTAGATCAAGGTCTAAACAACCTTGAGTCCATAAACGGTTCAGAAAACTTATATTAAGTGAGTGCTCAATCGTTTATTAAAGTTTTCAACACTATGTTTCATTAGTTGAGAAAATTAGACTAAAGTCCTATTTATACTACTACATTTTGTCTAAATAATGGCTACCGACAGATCCGCGGATTCGTATTTTGCGGATTCGCCCGTATAACATATGGATCCGTGGAGCGTATTTTGGACAGCCTTTCATCTTATGAACTATAGGTTGCATTGTACCAAAACTAATTAAAAATATGCCCTTCTAGAATTACTTGGGCATGAAAGAGTTAGTTTTTAATTTAGTTTTCATTTAATTAAATATGTAAGTAAAATGTTTAGTTAATTTACTTATGTATATTATGTATAACTATTTAATTAAAATTTGTTTAAGATGTGTTTCAAGTATGTTTTGAAAACATTTATTATTTGGCCTCTTTGATCATTCGACGTGAGGTATAATCACAATATTCATACCTGAAGTGATATACGTCGGAATGTAAACTTACAACTTATAACTTGATTACGTAAACATTTACTTCGTATGAATTTATAATTGCCATTATCAAAATCTTGAGATAACGTAAAATATAAATAACGTTTTTACGCGATTGATGATATCAAATAAGTAAATTTTATTGGCATCATTTATCCTATGTTATTCGCTTGTTTTATGTTATTTTATATGAGAATCGATACTTGATTGCTTACTTTTGTAATTCTCAGTTATAAACAAGCATTTGGTGAAAATTAGCTATTTTGGACTTAAATTGGAGCAAAATGGATCAAGTTGGAAAAGTCTACTAAACTGAAGTAAGATACGCCATATCATTCTAGATAGATACGCCGTACATAAAGACTTAGACGAATATGAAGACCATTGCCTGACTTTGAAGCATGCGCCGTATGAATTTATCTCATACGCCGTATATGAAACCTTGGTCAACGAGAAGATCTGACTTGTTTTACTCCAGATACGCCGTATGACATTCCAGATATGCGGCGTATCAATCTCAAGACTTCACAAGATATCAGATACTGAACAGCGCGCATGAGATGAGACGCCGTACTTGCAGTGTACGATATACTGATATTTAATCTGGACCCCACGCGAAGTTACCTAGATACGCCGTATCGACCCTGCTGACAGAAAGTATAAATACCCCATTCGACAGCCACATTCGGTGTGACACAAAAAAAACCCTTAGGAGAAGAATACAGACGAATTGGCAGCACAAGACACAACCTAAAAGAAGAATTCAGAGCAGTAAGAAGGTCCTGCTAGTACTTTAATTCATAGGAAAACTCGTTTATTTGTATTAGCAATATGTTAATGGTTGAGTTAGTGTCTTTTTCATTATTTGATCGGACTTAATAGTTTTCAGCTGTTATAAAGAGTATTTGATGTTTATTTGGTTTCTTTATGCATGTGCTTTGATTACATATTAGGATTTATCACGCCTTGTCAACGTAGGCTCACGAAATTACTTCATTAACATCATTTGCATAGTTAATGTAAGCCTGTAAAAGAGATAAATAATACATAAACCTAGTAATCATTAAGTGTTTACACGCCTGTAACTAAGACTCCACTGAGAGAGAATAGATTTTAGCACTCATCTTATACAGCTAAGCAATTAAACGTGTGACAAGTTTTCCTACTATCGGCTTGACCTCTTATTTGTGTCTGTTTTCTATATGTGTACGTGTTGGTCATTCGCTTATTCGTTCTTTTATTTTATTTACTATTTACTTAATCTACACAATCGTGCCAGTCTCTCAGGCTGAAAACCCCCTTGCACTAGATTAGGGCATTAGAACTAACTTAGAATTAAAATACTGATAGATATCTAGGTGTTAACATTCCACTCTTTGTGTTCGACACTCTACTTACCAATTAGCTACATTGATCGGGTACACTGCTCGTTAGTGTGTGTTATATGATAAGTCAGCTAAATATAAATTTAAAACTTGATAATATAATATATTCTACAACGATATGCGCACACATCAGCGATATTTGTATTATGTAGCAACTCGCACTTTTCAGGTCATTATTACCTTTTTTTTACTTAAAACTATGAACTTGAAAGTTACCGATTTACCTTTATACGTAACTGTGAACTTACACCGCGTAAACCTAAAAGCGACATTTTTCGTAAAATGTCAATTTTCTAAGTCAATATTTGACCAAGAACTCAAAACATTTACTTAAACCTAAAACCGCGAGGTAAACCCGCATAACGTGAAAAACAACTTTTAGCGCGTAACGGCACTAGACCAGGCATGGTCTACATTAAATTAACACATTACGACTCTATTAGAGCTATTTTATGTGTCATGACATGTTGATCCCAAACACTTGAGCTTGTATTAGAAACTTTGAATGATATCAAATAGTATGCGGAATCTACTCTTCAATATTTAGAAGAATTATAATGTAACAGTAAACAATGAAACAGTAAACTGTATTATATTAACAAGAACAATTCACCAAAATGCTTCAATATTATTAGCTCAATAATACGAGTACTCTTGCTTAGTACTAGGGTTTACAACCTTGAAGCTTAACAAAAACGTATTCTAGAGATGTATGAGAGATGTGATATCTAACAGCTTAACCTAGGACCTCCTTTTATACACACAAGGAGTCCTTTACAAGATAACTATCAATATACAATATTCGTATCTTTCTAAACATATAAGACATACACTAAATATCTTCTATACATATCACATTACGCGTCTTCATCTCTGGCAGTACCTTCTTCATCAGCAGTCTTCAGCAGTACTAAGTCTGATACTAGCAGTACCAATATTTACACTAGCAGTACTAACTCAGTTAGTACTGTTAGTTATATTCTTCAGCAGTTCCAACTGTTTAGCTTGGCAGTACAAAGTGTTTGATCATTTAATTCCCAACAATCCTCCCCTAAACTTGTGATTTACCTCCAAATAATCAAGTTTCTGAATTAAACCTTTAAGCTTGAGAGGATTCTTCCAAACACTTCATCTTCTCTGCATCTTTTATTCAGCCTGAATGAAGATCTTCCTTAGTAGTTCTCTTGCCATATCTGTCTCTTTATCTACTATGAGTTTAGCAGATAACATTACACTGAGAATACCCTTTCTCAATGGATATTCCTTTTCAACAAGCATATATACATCAACTCCAGCTTTTGTAGATACATGGTGAACTCCACATGTATCATACAACTTCCATTTTAATCCTAGATTGTTTGCTTGAAACTTCCATTGACAATCTTCTAGTTCAGGTTCAAATATTCTTTTCAACTCAACCCATAATTCTTTCTCCTTGTCATCAGCTATTTCTGTTAAGTTGAACCTTTCTATGACTATACTCCATAGCTTTACTAAATCATCTCTTTCAAATGCTTTAAGCATGTCTTCAAAGTGTTTGTACACCTCAGAGTGATTTCCAACCCTAATTATCTTCCAGGACTTCCCTAAGTCATCAGTGTAGATCTCCCAATCTATAATTGGATATTTGGCCTGTAATGGTTCAACATTCATACCTTCTTTTGGAATAACAACCATCATCTGTTTTAGCTGTTCATCAGTTAACTCCTCTTCTTCTTCCTCTTCTGCTGTAGGTAAGTCTTCATCAATCTTTTGTCTTTTAGAAGACTCTGACTCCAATGAAATTTCAGCCCTCTTTATACTTCTGGTTTCTTCCTCAGTATCCATAGGGATGAAATCTTGTACCTTCTTGTAAGCCTTGAAGTACAATCCTTCAATTTCATCAAATGGTCTGCCTTTTAGTTGATTGGCAGTCCAATGATCTTGGTTATTCAAGTATTCCTTCATGTATTTCATCTTTTGTGCTTGAGTTAGAGGTTTGTTTCTTCTTGCAGCAGCCATCTTTTTACTCTGATTCTTCTTTATCATCTCAAGCAAATCGTTGAGAGCATTTTCTCTTTTTTCATCTGGAATAGCTGCTCTGTCTTGTTCATAAAATTGCTGAGCTAAGAGTGCATCAGCTTATTCTTGAGCTAACCTCTCTTCTTCTTCACTTATGAGCTTCTGTTCAACCAGAAACCTAGCAATCCTTTGTTCTTCATCAAACTTAGCTTGTTCTTCTTCATGCATTCTCTGAGCTATCTCTTCATCAAAACTCATCAAGGCTTGAACACTTTTCTTCAACTTTTTGGGTTGCTCAGGCTCTATCATAATCGTTTTTCCCTTGTCTTTTGCAGCAACAGATACACTGGCGGTACTAACAGTTGTACTGATAGTACTAACTTCTTCAAGAGCAGTATCAACATTCTTTGCAGTATCTGCAACATTCTCTTGATCTTCAAGATTAACTATTTCAGTATCCTGCTCTTGAAGGTTTACAGGTTCTGTGTCTTGTTGAACATCTTCATCCTGTTGGTCACCACCCATATCTTGATCAAACTGCCTCCCCTGAGTCTCAGCATTATCATGTGCCAAGGAAATATTTGGGTCTTGATCAATGTCTGCAATCTTCCTCCCCTGTTTGGAAGAATCATCCAAATCATCATCATCATCATCATCATCTGAACTTGAGGACTCCACAATAGTTGTTCTTCTTTTAGCTTTGAGTGACTTGACCTTTTTTTGTAGCTTCTTCACCTTCAGAATAAGCTTTGTATAGGCACCACCATATAACTTTTTAGTCTCATTTAATTCATTCTCCAGGCTAGTCACCCTCTCTGTTAGGTTGGTACAAATGTCCATCAATTCCTTAAGTTGCACATTGTCCTCATCACTTCCAAGTGTGTTAACTCTTGGGAGAGGTGAATCATGGGGCATTTCCCCTATAGTATCCAGGTGGCTGGGGAGCCCATCACCTGATATGGCAACCATTGAGAAAAACCACTATCTGATGAAAACCATGACTGCCCTCTGTTTTCTCCAAGAATGCAACCTGGTTATGTTTGTCGCAAAACTCCATAGTAGCCATAATGATCAATGAAAGTTTGATTAGGGTTATGGGTTATGGTCGTTAATGAGTGAAAGTGTGTTTGGTAAAGCCAATTGAGATTTAATAGATAATGCTTAGGGTTTCGATTTGACCGACTTAATAAATCTTTTCCTTATCGTAAAGAAATCTTTTAATTAGAGAAAAGATAAGTATTATCCACTTTTAAGAAACCTATAAGCGAAGTAAGTGCCAAAAATATCTCAACGGCTATATTTGAAAAACGGTTATGACCAAACAGTACAAACGGCTACCTAGCAGTACTAAGTTTTACTCTAGCAGTACAAACTAAAACAACTAACAATATTAACATATAACAGCTTTAAAATTCTACCTCCTCTCTGATACCACCTGTGAGATCATTTAGAGCTTGAGATTGGTTAGATCTCATCTAGGGATAACAATAACAAAGAATACAATGTATGCAACAGAATTAAACAAACAACAATGTTATTGTATAAGGTTTTTCTTCATCATCATCTCAACAATATAAACGACAACTAATAGCCCCAATACTACTTGATCAAGTGTAGTACGGTTACTCAACAATAACAGGAATTATAAAATTCTTGAGGCTAAACAAAACTCTAACCCTAGGCATTTTTCCCATACCCTATGCCTAGGTTACACACACATTTACTGGTGTTTTACATCTTGACACGCCTTAAAACTAATAACCTGTATCTCTTTATATACTAGAGAATTAGGTTTACAAAGGATTAATAAGTAAAATATTCTTTGTCTTCTAAGTCCCTCATGTTTTGCATTGTCTTCATTTTTCACTTATTGTTTTGTATTTATCAACTCAAATATAAATCTCAACAATCTTCCCCTAGTTGATAATTACAAAACCTTCGTCTTGATCTTCCATGAATGAAACAATCTTCCCCTTAAGCTCACCTCGTGAACTTAAAATAACATGTACCACCAAGAATCTTCAAGTTGCAAAACATGTAAATACTTCTTTCCCTTTTTGTCATTATCCACTAGGAGACACTAAGTAGACGCAACTTTGATCTTGACAACCACAAACCAATATCACACTTCCAATTCAGCCTTCTAATGTCTCGAATTACCCTCCATGAAGTTTTTCGCACTAATAATGAATCCAAGACAATAGAAACTTAAACCATCAGTAGTAATAACGACTTACAGTTGTTAAAACCTTTTCCTTAAATGCAAAATATCCTCCATCAAATTTTTTGAAATCTGAAAGATAAGACATGTTCCCAGTCATGTGCCTGGAACATCCTCTATCAACATATCCCTGATCTTCTTGTTATGAATGATCCTGCACATAAAAATAAGGAAATTAGATTCCTTTGGGGGCCCAAGCCATTACTGACTTGGTTTTGCCTCGTGCATCAATATAGTTATGTTTCTTCAATATGATTGATGCACTATCAGGTTTGGTAGGTCTCCAAACCCAACATGCTGAGGCCTTAACATCATTAGCCTCATTTACCCTGACAGCATTTACCACTGCTGAATTTGGCCTAGCAGTACTAACTACTGGCCTAGCAGTATTAACTCTTGGTCTAGCAGTATGAACTGTTTGGCTAAACCTTTTATTTGTTAATGCTGTTTTCTTATAAAAGGGCCTAATAACAGTTTGTTGTGCTGGTTTAGATTAACATGACATTGGTCTAGCACCAAAAACTGTTGATTTGGGGTGAGCAGTACTAACAGGCCTAACAGTATTAAATGGTCTAAGGCCAGTTCTCATTAACACTGCTCTGGGAGCCATGTTTCTTTGATTATTAGGGTGATCCCTTTTAATAAAACAATTATTATTCACCCTAGAATTCACATTCCCATATACCACCCTTTCCCTTTGGTGGTAATTGCAGTTAGCCTGCACATGATCAAAACTCCCATAAACAAAATAGGCTTTATTGTACATTACAAATTCACTTCCTAGTTGTTGGAATTTCTGATTGTTCCAATTTCTCTGATTTCCCCTAGGACTATGTCACATGTACATCTCTGCATACTTAACTGTTTTCCTAGATTGTTTCACTTGTTGTTTAGGTTGAACAGATTCTACCTTAGCAACAGCAGGAAAGACAGTTTTCCTCTATACCTCATCATATGACACCAATTTCTCAACTAATGGGGTATCAAATGATTCACTAACCTCTTTAAAACTCTCTTCACTATCACTTTTACATTCAGTCTCAGGGTTTTTAAGCTACTCTACACTAGTATTTGACAAATCATGTTTTGGGGTTGGAAATAACCAAGTATAAGGAGGTGCAACAGCCTTATATCCTATAGCTGTCTTGAATTTATCAACAAGTTGAGACTGAACAATCTTATCTAAACTTTTAGATGACCCTGCATATCTTTCTATATTTACTTCAATGCTGCCTTTTTATGGCTTAATATTTTCTAGTTCACTTTTAAGCTCATTAATTTCTAAGTCTTTAAACATAATATCTCTTTTCAAAACAACAATATCCTCAGTGAATATAGTTTCATTCTTTTTGTAGAATACAAGTTGTTCTTCTACAACAAGCTAAACCTCTCTTATTATTTGCTAAATTAAATTCAGATTGGTTAAGCTCTATTCTTAAGTCATCATAATGCTTTTTAATAGTTTCATAGCTTTTTAAAGCTACACAAGATTTTGAACAAGCATTGTTTGAATGTACCTCATAGTCAGAAAATGCCATCAGTGCCATGTTGATAGGAGCTTCCTCTGCTATGTTTCTTCTAGATCAAACTTTCAGAACCTAAGCTCTGATACCACTTGTTGATCCCAAACACTTGAGCTTGTATTAAAAACTTTGAATGATATCAAAGAGTATGCGGAATCTACTCTTCAATATTTAGAAGAATTATAATGTAACAGTAAACAATGAAACAATAAACTGTATTATATTAACAAGAACAATTCACCAAAACGCTTCAATATTATTAGCTCAATAATACGAGTACTCTTGCTTAGTACTAGGGTTTACAACCTTGAAGCTTAACAAAAACGTATTCTAGAGATGTATGAGAGATGTGATATCTAACAGCTTAACCTAGGACCTCCTTTTATACACACAAGGAGTCCTTTACAAGATAACTATCAATATACAATATTCGTATCTTTCTAAACATATAAGATATACACTAAATATATTCTATACATATCACATTACGCGTTTTCATCTCTAGCAGTACCTTCTTCATCAGCACTCTTCAGCAGTACTAAGTTTGATACTAGCAGTACCAATATTTACACTAGCAGTACTAACTCAGTTAGTACTGTTAGTTATATTCTTCAGCAGTTCCAACTGTTTAGCTTGGCAGTACAAAGTGTTTGATCATTTAATTCCCAACATGACATTTTATTTTACAAGTCTCGCAATAAACGCGCATAAAGTGCATTTTAAGTCACGCGTGCACGGTTTTAGCACCAAACGACCAAGTAAATGACCACGACTCACACAATTACTCATTATAAGAGTAAACTACATGAAATCGTCCCTTGTGGCTTGTCAAAACCGGCCATACCTTTAATTCTCAAGACCCTGTGCTACTAAACTCCAAAGTGATGACATATGGTTCAAATTCTAAACTAATAAGTTAAGTGTGAGCCCCCCCCCCCTTGACATCATCTATCTCAACGCCACCCTCCTCATGGTCCCAAGTCATTTGCAACTTTTATCATTATAGTGATGCATGTTTAGTACTACTAGGAAGTGATTTGGTTACATATGCCTTTGAGTTCCTATTTAAACTAAGTCAACACATCAACATTTCATTCACAAAACCAAATCAACAAAATTTCTTCCCTCTCTCTTGCTTATGGCCGTCGATCACCACAAAAACACACACACTTTTCATTTTCTTGGTTGAATCTTGAAGATTTGGGAACTAGAGGCTTACATTTGGTGATTTGGGTTATCATAGTCGGGTAATTATACAAGACTTGGGTTACTCTTGCACCAGATCTACTTTTTCTCATAAAAGTTTGTCGCCCATCTGAGTCAATACCTTTCGTTGCTTGACTTACTCATTACTAGAACACTGTATTACTTGAGGTGAGTCATAGCCCCACTTTTACTCGTTTAATTACCCTATAAACTCTTTGGGGGAGATACATGTTCGTTTTACTTAAATTCATTACTCGCCTTATTTAAACACATGGTTGATTTCTCAAAACATTTCCTACTTTACCTAAATACTTGTTTGATTATTCGAATGCAATACTATTTACACATTACCTACTTGATCTTTACTCATGGACACCAATGCATAAATTTAAACAGTTTACAGATTGCCTAAGTTAGGAAACAGTTACTTCATTACTTGGGTACTTTGTTGCCAGTATTGCTTGGGTGCGTAGTCGCCTGTATTACTTGGGTACTTTGTTGCCTGTTTTGCTTGGGTGCGTAGTCGCTGTATTACTTGGGTATTTTGTTGCCTGTATTGCTTGAGTGTGTAGTCGCCTGTATTACTAGGGTACTTTGTTGCCTGCATTACTTGGGGTACTTTGTTGCCTGTATTGCTTAGGTGTGTAGACACCTGCAGGTTTCGGTATCATGAACTTAGTGCAATCAAAATATTTTCTCTAACTTTTGTATGACATTATGTTCGATGAATTTCTCATATGCTTTGTTGGTGGTCCAACTTTACTGTTTATATTAAACCGATGAACTCACCAACATTATGTTGACCGTTTTAGCATGTATTTCTTCAGGTGTTTAGCTTATATGGTGTGCACTGCATGGAGTCTAAATTTTACCCTAGTCACCTTTGGAGACAACATTCACGAGGATTTCTATGCATCAAATATTACATCATTTGACTTTGTTAATGTTTCAAAACTATTTTTACTGTTCCGCTGCGTAACTTGACTATTTATGTATTTGAATCTTATGACGACTTATTAAATCAAATGATGTATTTTTCTAAAACGATTCACGCCCTCAGATTACTATTCCGCTGCGACCCGATTTGGGGGTGTGACAGACTGGTATCAGAGCCAACGTTATAGCGAACTAGGTTGCATAATAGACCCTAGACTATAACCACTATGACCTAACACTTTACTATAACCTTATATGTGCACACTTACCATACATGTTTATACTTACTGTTGGGAATGCTTAAAGTGACGATTATTATCGAGTCAATGAGTCTTGTAATATGGTCATGTAATAGCTTGTTAGAATTGTAAAAATATAGTCTACATGATAGTAGAAGTGTGCCGTCTAGTTTAGTCCTAGTATTTACGTTAATGTTGAATTAGTAAAATATGTAAAGACGGCACACTTCCCTATTCTCATCATATGGGAGACTATATATATGTGTAAACCTCTCATTTGAGAGGTGTGGATTGTTTTATGAAAAGAGAAATCCTCTCTTATTCTCTCTAGCTCTTTCTCTCTCTAACATCATCTTTCTCTCTCTAAACATATAACATAAGTGTGAATTGATCTAGAAAAAGGTGACCAACAAGTGGTATCAAGAGCCAGACAATGATCTAGGGGTGTGTTTTTTTTAATTTCGTTACTGTTCATCGAGTTTCATTATCAGATCCTTCGAGTTAGAAGGCTGTTTTCCGAGTTAGGGTTCAATTCCTTCGAGTTAGAAGGGCAATTTCCGAGTTAGCACATTAAAACCTTCGAGTTAGAAGGGTAAATTCCGAGTAAGGAAGAAAACTTCCGAGTTAGTTCTTAAATTCCTTCGAGTTAGAAGTTAATTTCCAAGTTAGAGTTTAATTTCCTTCGAGTAAGAAGGTTGTTTCCGAGTTAGGACTTCATATCTTCGACTTAGAAAAGGTTTTCCGAGTTAGGATTTCATATTCCGAGTTAGTTCTTTAAAAACTTTGAGTAAGAAGAATTTTCCAAGTAAGGAATAATCCTTCGAGTTAGTTCTTAAATTTCCGAGTAAGGATTGTTTCCAAGTAAGAACAATTTCCGGGTAAGGACTCTCATTTTCGAGTAAGGAATTATGTTGTATTTTCCGAGTAAAAAGTTTTTTCTCCGAGTTAGAATCCTTCAACTGAGAAATCCTTCTTTAAAAAAAAATAATAAAAAAATAAAATAAAAAAAAAATTAATTTTTTGGAGTGACTAAACGTTCAATTTTTACGCTAAATTCAAATTTTGGTATAACGGTGAAAATTTTGGCCCAAAATTCAAATTTTTAGGTCAAAATTCGAATTTTTACGGTGAAATTTGGCGTCAAAATCTTTAAAACTCAAAATTTTCTAGTAACTTTAGAATTGCATTTTATGGTGTATTTCAAATTCTGGGAGAGAAAATTTTCAAATTCAATTTTTGGAGGGAAATAAGAAATCACTATTTCGACCTTGTGTGTGACATATCAACTTTACACATTTTAGTTTGATTCTTCCGATTCCATCGCAACAATCACGGGGGAGAGAAAATGTATCAATCAAGGTCGCAAATGAATGAACAGATGTCACAAATATCCAAACGTTAACCAACAACAAACACAACTCCTATATCATTGAAACGATCCAAGATCAACTTTATCACACACTGAAATTAAATGGAATCAA
>CP139506.1:232015352-232041775 GCA_021014915.2 Artemisia tridentata subsp. tridentata | reverse complement strand
TTGTTTATCTTGGTTTAACTTTACATGGGTATGCATTTGATGTTTATTAGATCGAAAATAAAGAGATTGAAGCGGATGAAGAACCCCCCCGTGATGTAATGTGGGTGAAAGGAAGGGTAAACAAAGACGGCGAATACCCAAATGATGATATTAAATCAAAGGGAGATGAACTTGTAAGTTTGACTGCTAATTCTATTATTATGCTTATATAGCAGCAACATTTAACTGTGTACTAGCAGTAGTAGCTTGTGTACTAGCAGTAGTAACAGCATCAAGAAGACTTTTAATCCCAACATTTCCTATATTTTTTGTGCAGAAAGAAGCTGATGACAAGATCAAGGAAGGAACATCGGGTTTTGATGATGGCACTGATGCCATGACATTTGTATTTGGTAAGGAAAAGGGCGGTTATGCCAGGGGAGTGGGAGGTGCAGTAACATACAAAGAGTATTTTGGCCTTCCTCGAAGAAAACAAGAAGCCAATGAAAAAATTGCCTTACTTCAAACTCAACTGGATAATGAGAGACGCGAGCGTGAAGAAAAAGATAAATTGATCAAAAAATTGTCCGCCGAGATGACCGAAAAAGATGTGCAGGTCAATAAATTATCCGGTGAGGTGGAAAACACAAATGTAATGCTTTCTCAAATTCTGCAACAGTTGAATGATAAAGGGATGAATATAACTCTGCCAACTCAACCATCGCCAATAGCCTCAGTTGTAAGCCATTTTTTATGTTGTTAACAATTTCATTTTCTAATGCTAACACCACTGATGCTAATGATACTAGGCATTGAACATAAACTGATGAGTGACTGTATTTCTTAATTTATATTGCAGGTGACTCCAATGGCCATTGACAATATTGCAGGTGACTCCAATGGCACTCAGACAAGTGGTGTTGTAAGTCCTAAAGATGCGGGAATTGAGGAGAAATCCAATGGCCTTGAAACTTCTAAAAAGGTAACGGAAACAATGGTAAGTATAGTAATAAAAGATCGCCCTTTGATTTTTGAATTTTACATACATGATCGACTAATGTACCGTGTTTTATATATACGTATAGGAACCTGCTGCTAAAACTGTCAGGCCTAAGCATAACCTTAAGTCACGACGAAACGGGTCTCCAGATTCCCAATCGCTACAAAATGTGTCGTCTCCAACACAACCACTGCCAACAGTATGTATTTCAACATGTTTCTTGTTACTCTTTTGTTTAAATAATGTAACGTGTTTTATATATACATATAGGAACTTGCTAAAACTGTCGGACCCAATAAGCCAAAGCAAAAGAAGCGACGAAACGGGTCTCCAGATTCCCAATCGCAACAAGATGTGTCTCTAACACAAGCACTGCCAACAGTATGTATTTCAACATGTTTCTTGTTATTCTTTTGTTTAAATAATTTCTGATATATACATGCAATTTTTTTTTTTTTTTTGTAGACACTTAAGTGCAAATTCTGGCACACAAAGAAATCAAATATCGTTGCTTTTGGTACCGTATACCAGTCTCATGGAAAGCAAATGCTGCATAACCTACCACTCCCAAATGATTGCTACAGAGTGTCAATTGATTCATCGTTAGTTGATGCAGCATGCATACCGGACGTAGCAAATAATGGGTTCAAAACAGTTAAGGAAGTCGAAGGTAGTTTCGTTGCATGGCCAAAGGATCAAGTTATTTTTGAAGAGGTGGTACGTACATGTGTTTTTTCAACCTACATATATAATTATTCATATGTAATTCAATGTTTGATAGAAGCGTCTTTTGTTTACTACAGGTTACACCAACAAACCATGTGACTAAATGTGTACCACAGGCACCAACGAAGAAACAATATATATCTGCTAACGACTTAAGGCAAACTGCTAAGGGGGTGAAGGTTCAAAAGTCTTTAGATATTTGATTAATTAAGTACGACATTACAATTGTATATTTTGTCCAGTTATATACATTAGAGTTTAATTCAATTTGAAATTTCTTGTGTTTTTTAATATTGTTTTATATATAATATATATACACATTCCAGCAGCACTAGCATAGTACTAGCAGCAGTAACTCTGCTTCAGCAGGACTACCTTGGACTACCTTAGTACTGCTAGCAGTAGCAACTCTGCTCCAACATTATTGGTCACTCTTTGTTTAATTCGATGTGTGACTAAATAGTACCAAAGGCCACACAAAATAAAAATTCATGTGACCATTGGAAGAACAATGGTCACGCAAAATACACATTTCTTCACTTTAAACAGCATATGGTCACACTTATTAACAACTTTGGCCACTTTATGCTTAATTGTATGTGACTAAATACCCAAAACAAGCATGCTTTGTGTGACTAAATATTATAAAAGGCCACACAAACATAAAATTCAAGTGGCCATTGGATGATCAATAGTCACACAAAATACAAATTTCTTCACTTTAAACAGCATATGGTCACACTTATCAACACTTTTGGCCACTTAATGCTTAATTGTATGTGACTAAATAACCAAAACAAACATGCTTTGTGTGACTAAATATTACAAAAGGCCACACAAACATAAAATTCATGTGGCCATTGGATGATCAATAGTCACACAAAATACACATTTCTTCACTTAAAACAACATATGGTCACACTTATTAACACTTTTGGCCACTTTATGCTTAATTGTATGTGACTAAATACCCAAAACAAACATGCTTTGTGTGACTAAATATTACAAAAGGCCACACAAACTAAGAATTCATGTGACCATTGGATGATCAATAGTCACACAAAATACACATTTCTTCACTTAAAACAGCATATGGTCACACTTATTAACACTTTTGGCCACTTTATGCTTAATTGTATGTGACTAAATACCCAAAACAAACATGCTTTGTGTGACTAAATATTACAAAAGGCCACACAAGCTAAGAATTCATGTGACCATTGGATGATCAATAGTCACACAAAATACACATTTCTTCACTTAAAACAGCATATGGTCACACTTATTAACACTTTTGGCCACTTTATGCTTAATTGTATGTGACTAAATACCCAAAACAAACATGCTTTGTGTGACTAAATATTACAAAAGGCCACGCAAACTAAGAATTCATGTGACCATTGGATGATCAATAGTCACACAAAATACACATTCTTCACTTAAAACAGCATATGGTCACACTTATTAACACTTTTGGCCACTTTATGCTTAATTGTATGTGACTAAATACCCAAAGCAAACATGCTTTGTGTGACTAAATATTACAAAAGGCCACACAAACTAAGAATTCATGTGACCATTGGATGATCAATAGTACACATTTCTTCACTTTAAACAGCATATGGTCACACTTATTAACACTTTTGGCCACTGTTTTTTAAATTGTATGTGACTAACTCGAAAAAAACAACACACGATGTGTGACTAAATCATCACAAACGTCACATTTATTATATTTTCGTGTGGCCATAGGATGGGAAATAGTCACACATACTGATGAATCCAACAAAACTTGTGCCTAATTAGTCACACATATTCGGGTTTTGGTCACTCTTTTTCGATGAAAACGGCCACAAAATAAACAATGTGACCATATGATACCTACGGTGGCGCGACTTTTTGTCACACACACCCAAAAAAACGTGTGTGATTATATGCATATAGTCACGCATTTCCAGTGTGACGATAGGCAGAATCTGTACCAGTGTTTTTGAAATCGTCATAAGTCTTAAATCCTGGTAGATCTCCAGTAAGCACATCATCGTCGACTTGAAGAAGGTAGTTAAATTCCTTGAACTGCTTGCACAAGGGTGTCTCATAATCGAACACATCAATGTCAATTCTGAAAAGTTCTTCAATGCCCTCATTGATTGTTGAATCATGAAGTGACGACCCGTAATCGCTTTCTACTTCTTCATCTTCTCCTCTCATCCAATATACCCATAATGCATCCTTAGTAGCACGATCCATGCTCTTATGGTTATTAAACTTACTAGCCAACCATTCTGAAAAATCAACATCGTTAGGATCGTGGTTAACGTCAAAGCAAGCCTTTCCAATCATTTTCTTTTTTATCTCCATGAACTCGTTAAATTGCTTCTTAAAACTCCGAGTCAACCATGAAGTCATAATCTCCTTGACTTCATTTGTAGGGGCAAATTCCGGACTACCATATTTGAGTTCTAGCCAATCATTGAGGGAGAGGTCTATCAATCTTACCAATCTGCCATGAAATAGTAACTCCGCCAAAGCATAATTCATGTCATTATCCAGATAGTTCTCATTTAATCCCCAGTACTGTTCGGAATAAGGCATGTAAGAGTTTTGGGTATTGCCTCCACCACAGCATTCGTTGCTTGAATCCATGTATGCAAGATGGAATTTCCCATCATCTTCTTCGATAGTAGTCCAGTTCAATCCTTCGGCTTCAATGATAGGCCATAAGAGCGACAATTCTTCTCCAGTGTACCTCACAAATACATCATAAGAGAACACCTCTTTGTCAATGTTGCATAAACGCATGAATTCCTTAAAAGCAGCTTCAAGAGGAGTCTCCCAAGAGAATAAATCTGCATCGATCATGAGTACATTGAATGAATCTGAAAACAAGCATTCCTTAGCAAGATATCCGTTAACTGACATGTCTTCCATAGCAAAATCTGTCATCCAAGGTAAAATCATCAGTAGGATTTGTTCGCTAGAAGAGAAATTAATGAATATAGAAACGGATATATGAATACAAATAGCTGATATCTGCAGACGATGCGCCGTATCCAAAATGTTGGATACGCCGTATCTTATAATCGTTAAAATTTAATCAGACTTTATTCAGAAAATAGATACGCCGCTTAGAATTTATGAATGCGCCGTATCGAATTAATTAATCAAAAATCAGCTTATCTAATTAAAATTAAATGCGTCGTATTAACGAAAGTTAATGCGCCGTATTTTCGTTACGTTTAAAAATAAATATCGATTTTTGATTCAGAAAGATGCGCCGTATCGATATAGATCGATGCGTCGTATCTGTTTAATAATTCGCAAACTGTTTTTAATTAAAATAATAGATGCGCCGTATCTGCAAAGGCAGATGCGTCGTATGGCGTTAACGTTTAGAAAAATTTTTTTATCAAAAACAGATACGCCGTATCTGCTAAAGCAGATGCGTCGTATTACTTTATCGCTTAGAAAAATTTTCTTATTAAAAACAGATACGCCGTATCTTGGGGAAAAGATGCGTCGTATCGAATTAATTAAACGCGTTGTATTTTTTAAAAATTAAACGCAATACGCCGTATCTGAGAGATCAGATGCGCCGTATCGTTTGATTTAGCACAGTACAACGATAGCAGAACAGAAAAATACGAAAAATAAAAATCAAATAAAACACACGAAAATAAAAACAAATAAAGCAAACAAATAACACAAAACAAATAACACACAGTACAACAAATATGCAAAATAATACAATGATGCAATTAATCTAATAAAAAGAAAAACCTAATTAAAATACTAATCAAATTAACAGATAATAACAATTCACTCCCCAGCAGCGGCACCAAAAACTTGATGCGCGTGATGTGTCGTTGCGGTTTAGCAGTTTTAATGCCTACTCAAGTTTTAAATTTATATTTAGCCGACTTATCAATAACACACACACTTAACGAGCAGTGTACCCGGTCAGTATGAATATAATGGTAAGTAGAGTGTCGATCACTAAGAGTGGAACGTATTATCTAGTTATTCTAATCAGTATTTTAATATCCTAACGCAAGGGGGTTTCAACCTGAGAGACTGGCACGGTTTTGTTTGCAATTAAATAATAAAATAAACCAATAGGCACGAATCAGCAAGTAGCACACACGTACACAGATAGATACTCGAGACAATAAGAGGGCTGTCCTTATGATTAAGTAGATTGTCACTTGTTTTATTGATAGCTTTATATGAAGTGTATGTAGTTAATCCTTTCTCGTTGGTCCTAAGCTTATCGGCGAGTAAACCCTTAATGATTACTTATGTCTAAAAGTTATTCCTAAGTGATCAATTTAGTAATAACCGTGGGAGCCACATTATTTTCCGCAGTCAAATGCCCGCAAGCCACTAATAAACACAGAGGTTATCAATGCACTAATAAGTAGTAACCAAAGACATCAACATATAAACTTTAATTGATGGGAAAGCAAGTATTAAAGGGAGTGCAATCTTTCGTTGTCACATTACACAAGCCACCAATCCTGATGAATTAAAGTTTGCTAACACAATAAAACAAAACTACTTAATGAATTAAACACATGCAGCACCTTCTTACAGCTCTTGTATCTTTGATTTGGGTGTGTCTTGTGCTGCTGCCTTGACTGAATTCGTCCTTGGTTTCTGGTCTTCGGTCTTAGTTTTAAAACTTTGGAACTTTTAATTCGTCTGGTCTACGGGGTATTTATAGTTTCTATCTGAGAGAAGATGCGGAGCATCTAAGGAGTAGATGCGGCGCATGTACTTAACTTCGCGTAGGGTCCAAGATTATAATATTCAGGAATATTCGTATACCGCCAGAAGATGCGGCGTAACTCCATGATTAGATGCGGCGCATGTCCTCTTGTATCTTGGATCGTATCTGGTGATATCTTGATAGAGATGCGGCGCATGTCGAGAGTGAGATGCGGCGCATCTGGAGCAGATTAGTCTTGATCTTCTTCATTTCAGTAGACTCTTAACTTCTTGCATGTTATGCTCCATAATCAGTCCAAAATCGCTAAGTTTCACCAAATGCTTGTTTTTACCTGAGAATTACAAAAGTAAACGATTAAGTATCAATCCTCATACATAATATAGTAAAACAAGTCAAATTAATAGGATAAATGATAGTAATAAAATGTACTTATTTGAGTTCATCACCGCTGCTAAGCGAGTTCGTCATCCTATGATCAGATCACCAGCTGCTTATGCACCATTACCATCATCATCCCTACCACCTCTACCATCACTATCCCCAGCCTTACCATCATTATCACCATCTAAGGTGCCATCAGCACCAGTTCATCCCAGAGATCCTACTCCTATGTCCGACCTACCGCTCAAAAAGCGGGCACGTCTTGACATTCCAGCACCAGATACTACAGAGATGACAGAGACAGCACCACCCAGCAGATTCGAGGTTGGTGAGAGTTCGAGGGCTGCTGCTGCCAGACTGCTTACTGCTGCTACACTTGACTCGTGACTAGATCAGCTTCAGGGAGAGATTGACAGGGCATTAGCTCATTTAGATGAGACCCCAGTGAGCCGTATTGAGGCTATAGAGGAGGAGGTCGAGGGATTGATCCAGGGCAGGTTTGCCATTGATGTGTCACACCAGGGTTTAGAGGCCCGTCAGTTAGAGAGTTCAGAGCATATCACCCAGCTGAGGCAGGAGATGCCTGAGTTGTTCGACAGGGCACAGATGTCCCAGGATGAGCATCATCGCCAGGCCGGTGAGTTATCTTCAATTCAGGCTAGGATGTCTGCATCAGAGACTAGGGAGACTGATCTTCAGCTTCGAGTTCAGCACCTAGAGGAGATCGCTGTTGCTATGTCTAGGGATCTTTAGAGGATTTTACGCAGGCTTGATGGAGCACCAGGAGGAGGTGCCTAGTATTAGACTGTCATCATGTAGCTTGTACATTATTATCCTAGTCTCGGGTTGTGGGACATAGTTAGGACTTGTTGTCTTTTGCTTGTAGTACAAACAAATATATCAAGTATGACTCTACTATGCAGGATTTTCGTTGTGCTATTTTATGATATCGGTCTGCGTAACCGAAATTTTCATGTATTATATTCATGTGCGTTGTGATTATATTTATGATAACCACGAAATATCATGATGTGGTTATTCGTGTTGTGGTTGTATTTATTCGTGTTGTGGTTGTATTTATACATGTTGTGGATGTATACATTGTGTATGATGATCGTTTCTATTGTGAGTTCTCATTATTGTTACCTTTTGTGATCATGAAGAATCATCCCACCCAAGAGAGCTACCTCATCTATGACACCCGCTGATATCAGAAAGCTTGTTGCCGACAGTATTGAGGCAGCACTAGTAGCTGAAAGAGCTGTCGTAGCTGCAGCCGCTGCTGAAGCCGCTTCTGGGGCTGAAACAGGAGAAGCTTCAGGACGATCTACTAATGGTACTAATGGCCATAAATGTACTTACAAAGACGTCAAGAGTGGTGATCCTATAAAATTTAAGGGCACTGAAAGAGCCACTGCCATGATTCGATGGTTTAAAAAGACAGAATCTGTATTCCTGCTACGCAACTGTCCCGAGGAAAGCAAAGTGAAGTTTGCAACCAGTACACTTATTGACGAGGCTATGTCGTGGTGGAATTCTTACGCCCAGCCGATTGGAATGGAAAATGCTCACAAGCTCACATGGGATGAATTCAAGAAGTTATTGGCTAAGAAGTTTTGCCCGCATACTGAAGTAAAGAAATTGGAAACAGAGTTTTATGAGTTAGTGACTAAGGGTAATGAGATTGAAGCATACATCAGAAAATTTCAGGAGTTAGTTGCATTGTGTCCAACTATGGTCCCAGACAACGAAAAGCTGTTAGAAAATTTCATTGGTGGTTTACCATCCAGCATCTAGGGGGATGTAATTTCTTTCAACCCACAAACACTGGACGAGGCCATTCGAATATCTCAGAAGCTTATGGCTCAGGTAGTAAAGAAAGGATCTACTTCAAACAACAACAACAGCAACACCAACAATAACCATAACAACAACAACAATTCCAACAACTACCGAAACAACAACAACTATAACAACAACCGAAACCATTCCAACAATAACAACAACAAAAGAAAGTGGGATAATAACCAAGGTGGCAACACCACTCAACCACCACCGAAGAGACAAGAGGTTGCAAAAGCCTATGTAGCCGGTCCAGCTGAGAAGAAGGGTTACAATGGTACTTTACCCAAGTGCAACAAATGTCAAAGCCATCACAACCCTGGAAATTGTCCTAACCCTTGTGGAAACTGTAAGAAGGTTAGTCATTCGACCAAAGATTGCAAGGTTCCGTTTGTGGCTGATAATCAGAAACCCCCATTGACATGTTTTGGATGTAGAGAAAAAGGACATTTCAAGAATGAATGTCCAAAAAGAAACAATCAAGGAAATGGGAATCAAGGAGGAGCAGCTAGAGGCAGAGTGTATGTGATAGGAGGTGAAGATGTCAAGGAAGACCCGAAGGTCGTTACGGGTACGTTCCTCATCAATAATCGTTATGCATCCATTTTATTTGATTCAGGAGCCGATAGAAGTTTTGTTTCTACTGCATTTGCACCTTTACTCAATATCGAACCTACCCCACTAGACACTCCTTACCACATTGAACTAGCTAATGGTAGTTTAGTTGGCACAAACACCATCATTCGTGGTTGCACTCTCAATTTTCTAAATCACCCATTCAATATAGACCTCATACCTGTAGAACTTGGAAGTTTCGACATTGTTATCGGTATGGATTGGTTATCCCGACATCAAGCGAGAATCATTTGTGATGAGAAAGTTGTTCATCTTCCTTACGATGGCGAAACATTGATCGTTCGTGGTGAACGAAGTGGGACTAGACTAAACATCATCTCATGCATCAAAACAGAGAAATATATAAAGAAGGGTTGTTATACATTCTTGGCACATATAACAGAGAAGAAGTCGGATGAGAAACGACTTGAAGATGTACAAATTGTCTGAGATTTTCCGGAGGTCTTTCCCGAAGACTTGCCAGGACTTCCACCTACTCGCCAAGTAGAATTTCAGATTGAGTTAGTGCCAGGAGCCGCACCAGTCGCAAGAGCACCGTATCGACTTGCCCCCTCAGAAATGCAAGAATTGTCTAACCAGTTGCAAGAGCTCTTAGACAAAGGATTCATTAGGCCGAGTTCCTCGCCCTGGGGAGCACCGGTCTTGTTTGTAAAGAAGAAAGATGGATCTTTCAGGATGTGCATAGACTATCGGGAGCTGAACAAATTAACGGTGAAGAATTGTTACCCACTTCCCAGGATCAATGACTTGTTTGATCAGTTGCAAGGCTCGAGTTTTTACTCGAAGATCGATTTGAGATCAGGATACCATCAGCTTAGAGTTCGGGAGGAAGATACCCCAAAGACAGCATTCAGGACCCGTTATGGTCAATATAAGTTTCAAGTAATGCCGCTCGGATTGACCAACGCACCAGCTGTGTTCATGGATCTCATGAACAGGGTGTGCAAGCCATATTTAGATAAGTTCGTGATTGTATTCATCGACGATATCTTGATCTACTCGAAGAGCGAAGAAGAGCATAGAGAACATCTCAGAATAATTCTAGAACTGCTCAAGCAAGAGAAGTTGTACGCCAAATTTTTGAAGTGTGATTTCTGGATCAGAAGAGTACAATTTCTTGGTCATGTCATTGATAGTCAAGGATTACAAGTGGACCCTGCAAAGATCGAGGCCGTTAAAGATTGGGCAACACCCAAGACTCCAACAGAGATTCGTCAATTCTTAGGACTTGCCGGATATTATAGAAGGTTCATTGAAGGGTTTTCCAAGATAGCAAAACCTTTGACCAAGTTGACACAAAAGGACCAGAAGTACGAGTGGGGAGAAAAACAAGAGTCAGCTTTTCAGTTATTGAAGCAGAAGCTTTGTAGTGCACCTATTTTGGCGTTACCCGAAGGGATTGAAAACTTCATGGTATATTGCGGTGCTTCACGTAAAGGACTTGGAGCCGTGCTAATGCAGAACGAGAAAGTGATAGCTTATGCATCTCGTCAGCTTAAGAAGCATGAGAAGAATTACACTACTCACGACTTAGAGTTGGGTGTCGTGGTTTTCGCACTCAAGATTTGGAGGCACTATCTTTACGGAACTAAGTGTGTAGTATTTACAGATCACAAGAGCTTACAGTACATACTTGATCAGAAGGAACTCAATATGCGACAGCGTCGTTGGTTGGAATTGCTTAGTGATTACGATTGTGAGATTCGATATCACCCAGGGAAGGCTAATGTTGTGGCAGATGCCCTTAGGCGGAAAGAAAGACCCAAGCCTTTAAGAGTCCTCGAGGCTCAGATAGAGGCACTCAAGGAAGAAAACCTATCAAATGAGACACTTAAAGGAATGCAAGAGAATGCAAACGGTTTAGTAAGAAGAGCAGACGGAGTATTATGCTTCAAGGACAGAAGCTGGATACCTCTCTATGGTGGAATACGAGAGTTGATTATGCACGAATCGCACAAGTCGAAGTACTCCATTCACCCAGGTTCTGATAAGATGTATCAGGATCTCAAGAAACTTTATTGGTGGCCGAATATGAAAGCAGAAATAGCTACGTATGTTAGTAAATGCCTCACTTGCGCCAAGGTAAAAGCCGAATACCAGAAACCGTTAGGGTTACTTCAACAACCAGAAATTCCCCAGTGGAAATGGGAACGCATTACAATGGACTTTGTCACTAAACTTCCCAAGACTTCAGGAGGTTTCGACACTATTTGGGTAATAGTTGATCGACTCACTAAATCAGCCCATTTCATTCCAATCAGAGAGACTTATACTATGGATCAACTTACCAGACTTTACGCCAAGGAGATAGTCTCAAAGCACGGTGCACCAATTTCCATCATTTCCGACAGAGATAGTCGCTTTACTTCAAACTTTTGAGAGTCATTACAAGATTCATTTGGAACCAGATTAGACATGAGCACTGCCTACCATCCTCAGACCGATGGTCAGAGTGAGAGAACGATTCAGACATTAGAAGACATGCTCAGGGCATGTGTGATTGACTTCGGAAATGGTTGGGCTAACCATTTGCCATTGATCGAGTTTTCTTACAACAAAAGTTATCACACGAGCATAAAGGCAGCACCATTCGAGGCACTCTATGGTCGCAAGTGTCGATCCCCTGTTTGTTGGGCCGAAGTTGGCGATGCACAACTTACTGGTCCAGAATTGGTTAGAGAAACAACGGAAAAGATAATTCAGATCAGAGAGAGACTCAGAACAGCCAGAAGCTGACAGAAAAGTTACGTTGATGTTAGACGCAAACCATTAGAATTTCAGGTTGGAGACAAAGTCATGTTGAAAGTCTCGCCTTGGAAAGGCGTGGTACGATTTGGAAAACGCGGGAAGTTGAACCCGAGATACATTGGGCCATTTAAAATTCTGGAAAGGATTGGTCCCATGGCATACAAACTTGAGCTTCCGTCAGAGCTCAGCAGCGTACATAACACCTTTCATGTCACAAACCTCAAGAATTGTCTATCAGATGAATCGCTTTTTATTTCGTTAGACGAAGTTTAACTCGACGATAAATTAAATTTCGTTGAGGAGCCCGCAGAAATCATGGACCGTGAGGTCAAACAGTTGAAACAGAGCAGAATTCCTATCGTGAAAGTTCGCTGGAATTCTTGAAGAGGTCCCGAGTTTACTTGGGAGCGGGAAGACCAGATGCGTCTCAAATACCCACATCTTTTCACCGAGTCCACTCCAGAGACCAACACTAACTGAATTCGGGGACCGAATTCCTTTTTGGGTAGGCGACTGTGACAATTCATAATTTCAGGTCATTATTCAAACCTCAACAAGTTACTATTTATCATTTATTGTACATCAATCACTATTCATGGTTATCATTCATCATTACGTAAACTAGGTTTACGGGTATTCAACGGCGCGTAACCAGTATGGTATAGCTGCGTATTCATGCATCATCAGTAAGAACACTTCATATAGACTAGACTATGTCCAGTCTACACATTTTATGCATCGTTGGTTCATTACAATTCTACTTTTAAAAAGTCTCTGTTCACTTTTTCCATTTTATGTAAACCTTGCACCTTTAGTTTTACGTATTCTAAACCTTCGTTTTTAGGTTTTAACTATATTTATACACTCCGATGAACTCACCACTCATCTAAAAATAATAAACTAGGTCATGATAACAATTTGTTACATTTTTTTGAAGTTTTACATTTTTACGTTACCCGGAATTTCATTATGCGTCTTAAAAACATTACGTTTGAGTACCGGGAGCAACCTACACTACACAATACACCCAATAACCAAATTAATACATCAAAACTCTCCAACTAGCACCTATTTTGCTAGGTGGCCAATTCATACAAGGCCATGACACAAGTGTCATGGTATTGTTGCATTAACAACACATGTATTCCACTATACCTTATGGAGATATATATAGGCCTTTTCTTCACATAGTTCTTATCACCCTAGCCATTTTACACCAAAAATCTACCATCCCCCCTCCTTGTTGTTGCTGTCGTGGTCTAGCAAGGCCAAGGAGACCCTTGGTGATTGATTTTACTAAGTACTTTAGTGTTGATTTGAAGATCCTAGCACACAAGTTTGTTCCTAACCTTTTTTCTTTCCTTCAATTTTCTTAATTATGGTATTATTAGAGTAAATTAGTGAAACTTGTGTATGTACATTTGGAGATTGATCAAGTATTCATAGGAGTCTAGGCTTGAAAGAATAAATAATGCAAGAGTTGGTAGTTACTCTTTTGATTGTTGAAACTAGTTTCATTTTAAAGTTTCCATAAGAGACCACGTATGTTTTCTCTAAAAACCACTTTTGTTTCCTGGACATGTTAGCATTTGATCCATTTAAATAGGTTTATGATTGGTAGCACCACAAAATGTAGCAAAACCTAGCTTAAAAACCCTAGAAAGTCATGATCTTGAAAAGATGATTCTGTCCAAACAAATATCAGTTGGAAAACGACTCACCCATTTAACCTCATTAAGATCTGGACTAAAATAAAAATATTTAGTCATAGATTTATGTCTTGTGGTCATTTCCATAAGTGGTGATTCCCGTGACGATACCCGATGATTGAGATATGAATTTTATGGTGAAACTAGGTCAGATCTGTACACTGTTTGGATTTTGAGCATAAGTTGAGTTTTATTGCATAACTTTTTGAAAACTAAGTATGTGGACAGTAGTAGAGAAGTATACCTATCATCTCCAATTGAGTTTACCTTCATAGGGTTTATAGATTTCAATATATAACCTTTTTGGCAAGACCTAAAATTCAATCAGCATGACCATCAGAACTGACTTGCAAAGAAAAATTGTAACAAGTGTGTATACCTAGATATTATTGAGTAAGCTTATTTTTCCAGTAAAGTATGGACATAGAGGAAGCTAGGGATATAAAGAACATGATTTTTCGACTTACGGTTTGAGAGATATGAATTTTTGATCATAAGCTAGTCATGAAAATCCCATCAGATTTTGAGATATAAGTTATGAAAAGGTTAGTAACATATGAATTTGGACCCTTAAGTTTTAATTTGAACCACTTAATATAAATTGGACCTTTAGTCATAATTTGATCCTTTTGACTAAGAATTGAACTCTTGGACTTAATTTGGACCCTTGTGACTCATTTTGGACTTAAAGACACAAATAGAAATAAAAACTTGAAGTTGGTTGAGATATAATTCATATTTGTAAATCATTTCAAAAGTCAAATCCAACCTTAAAAATTATTTAAACATTAGAAATCAAGCACAATTGAGATTATAACTTACATAGCCTATTGAGATAAATGTATCATTTTCGTTAAAACTAAGACACGCGTATATATATATATATATATATATATATATATATATATATATATATATATATATATATATATATATATATATATATATATATATATATATATATGTATAGGTTGCTTGTAGGCGCCTCGCGGTTACTTCATCATTATCTCACTTGGTTGTGCACTTCGTTTTCGGTAAGTTTTCATAGCCCCGACTTTTACATTGTCTATACATAATTTCTAAATTCTCGGGGGAGAATACATTGCATCATTTTTACATACGGACCAAAGTATCAAAATTCAGTTACATTGCTTAAGTTACTGTGGGAAACTAGAAGGGGGGTTGAATAGTTTACCGGTTTAAAAATCCTTTTAAAAATCTTGTTTTAAAAGTTAGCAATTGGAAACTTTGATTCGAACTTTATGTGTACCCAAGCAACACCAATATGAACTACACACTAAGTTAGGTAATAATAACAAATAAAAGTAAAGAGTAGAGTTGGAAAGATCAAACCGAGACAGAGGATTTATAGTGGTTCGGCTACGAAGCTCTTCTTCGCCCTACTCCACTCCCCGAGTACCACACTCGAGAGTTTCAAACACTATATCAACAACCTCCCTTCAGGCGGAGAAAACCGTACACGTCGCTTATCCTATTACCGACACTAAGCTAGATGTCGAGTGCTAATCTTAGCTAGCACCAATCTACCAAGGTCCACGTGACCAAACACTCAAGCCCAGTGGCTTCAAGAGATCACCAAGATCTCAACACGATCACAATGATCAACACTCACTTCACTCTACTCAACTAACACTAATCTATTGACCCTTGATCTTCTTGATCAATCACACAAGCCCAATGGCTATAAGAGATGTTCACTATCTCTATAGATCACACTTGATCTTCACTCTCACTCACAAAAGATAAGAAAGCTTGATGTACGCAAAGATACAACGAGGTTGTAACAAGTGTTACAAGAACCTAACAACTATAACTCTTGTATCTTCTTGAATACTTGAGTTCTTCTCTTGCTAATGAAGAGGGATGAAAACACCTTGTATCTACTTGGATACGTGTGTTCTTCTCTTGCTAATGAAGAGGGATGACAACACCTTGTATCTACTTGGATACTTGTGTTCTTCTCTTGCTAATGAAGAGGTATGAAGAGGATCACTTGAAGGATGATTGGATCACTCTTGAAACAAAGAAAACTAATCTAAAGAAGTGAAAGGTTTGAGAGGATTAAGCTAGGGGATTTTTCTGTGTGTGAAGGGTGCCTAAAACTGTGAAAGGGGTTGATATTTATAGGCAAGAAAAATCGGAACGTTACAGAAAAAATGGTACGGACGGCTCCGTTAAATACCCCACGGCTCCATTAAATTTAACGGAACCGTGGAGCCGTCGTAGACTAGGACGCTCCAAATTTTGTCTTTTCTGGTGAAAACTTATTTGGGGAAGGTTGGAGCTGATTTTGGGGGGGAAAATAGCTGTTATGATTTTCAAACTAATTTTTCCATTAAAACATTTCTTAATAATTCAAAAATAATTTGTCACGTGTATTTTTGAAAAAATGTTTTGTCCCATTTAAAACGTGAATTTTCAAAACATAAATTCACTTCTTTGATCACTAGTTCAAGTTGTAACTTTGTTCAAGAGTGATTTGCGTAGAAACGGGATCTTCCGATTAAAGACTTGTTTACGTTGATTTTAACGTATCGTGATTTCACATTTTGTCATCCTCAAAACATGAAGTAATCGAAAGATATAAATAACGTTTTTAGAACATTATTTGCATCAACAATCTCCCCCTTTTTGATGATGACAAAATATAAACTCATGTTAGGTTAAAATTAGTTTTAACAAGTTTTTAATGAGTTTACTCCCATTTCTCCCCCTTTTTGTCTAATCAAAAAGGTGACGAAGGCTCCCCCTTGATGTGTACTCCCCCTCATTTGGAGAACACAAAGGAATCGAGCAATGGTTCGTGCTACAAAACAAGGTTAGACGACAAATATACAATATCTAACAAGTAGCACATTTGACAATTATCCAACCACAAAAAAATATGGCTAAGTAGCCAAAATGAAAAGCCCATTTCATAAATATAAAATAAATGTCATACATAAGTATGACTACAATAGGAAAGCAAATTAAACTAACAAGAAGACACATAAACATCTAAAGTAACATGAGGCTTCTAGATTTGCTTCCAACTTCAAAAGGTTCCTAATCATTTATTGAGAGACCAAACACAATCATGTTTAGTTTGGGCTATTGTGTGGTGGAGGTGGTGGAAGGATGATGGGTCCTATGGGTGGTGTGAGGAGGTGTTCTAGGTATGAAAATTGAAGACTCAAGTCTTCCCTAAGGTTCATGATGAGGGTTTGGTTGTAGTTGCAACAAGGGCAACTCAAGGTGTGAGGTTGTAGTGGATAGAGGATGGGATAACCCATTAAGGGTTGAGGTGATGGTGATAGGGAAGATGATGATGTGTTACTCCCAAACTCAAATGGAGTTATTGGGGATAAGTTGAGGGTGAGGGCTAGAGGTTGTGGTGATGGTGAAAGTGATGTGGGTGTTGTGTTAGTTCCCAATTCAAGGGAAGTTGATGGTGATGAGTTGAGTGTTAAGGCTAAAGGGTGAATGGGACTAGGTTGAGATGAGTGTGTGTTGGTTCTTGTTGTGGAGGATGAGGATGTGGGTTTGTTAGAGGTTGCCTTGGATGGAGCTTGGGGTGTAGTGAAGGAAGATGATGATTTGGTAGAGGTTATGGGTGTATGGGTTTCATCTTCATCATCCAAGGTGAGATCAATGAAGGCAATGTCATTGGTAATAGGTTTAGTAGATGATTGAGGTGTGTCAAAACTCTTGATCCATTGATCAACTAGAGTGGTTTGATTTGTTGGTTTGATGTTGAATCTAGGTTTCTTGAATACTCTTGATCCCATGATGGTTGTATGGTGAGTGTGAAGGTGTAAGGATGGGTGTAAGGATGGCAATGCATGATGTTAGCTTAAATAGCCAAATCAAAAGCATGCAAGGTTGAAAAGGATGTTGGATTTAGGGATTTGGGTGCATGGGAATCAGGTTTTGTTTGCAGTTTTTCAGGAAAAGAAAGTCAAAAAGTGAAAGAGAATTGTTAAATTCGTCTTCCAAAGGCACGGTACCATTAAAGGTACGACGGCACCACTAAATTTAGTGGAGCCGTGGCCTATTTAATGGAGCCGTGGGCTCTTTTGACCTTCTTTCCAGGTCTGCAGGTTTTAGGCAGCCTAAATGGGGAAATTTTCTGGGGAATCCATTGGCTGCAAATCTCAAAGCCTCAAATCACTAAACACATAGAATTCCTAAAGCTAGTTTCAACTAGCAACTAACATGATCATGTGATCATCTATGTATTTAGGTAACTATTAAGCATGCATGAATCCAAGCATTTTTAACATCTAGTGCGTGTAATAAAATAAGCTAACATGCATGAGTTAGGCAAGATAAACCAACATGAAGATTAATTAACAAGAGAATTAATCATGTTCAAGTGTTAAAAGGAAGTACATCAAGCTAGTTAATGTATTAAGCAATAATGCTACAAACTTTTAGTAGTATTTTAATCATAATACTTATATTAATAATACTACTTAAGTTATTTCCATCTAATCCTTTCTTTTCCCCAACTTCTTCAACTTGTTCCCGAGTCCTTTTAATGCCTTCCCAATGGACTTGAACCCCCCGACAGTTTGCTCATGCGTTGAGACTTGTCGATTGTAGATTACTGTTTGCCTCCTCATTAGGTTAGGTAGGTTGACGTCACCAAACTCAAGGTCGGAGGTTGGTTGGAATGACGAAGTGTCAAGGTTACGAAAGTAGGTATCGGGAGAAGGAATTTGAGAACTAGACGTTCCTTCTTCGTTCACCTCATCATCGTCCTCATCCATAGGCTCAGATGATGATTCGTGACTGAAGGAGGAGGATGAATGAGGAATGTCGGAAGTGGATTTACGACCACGTTTGGACCCTTTGTCCTTACGTTGCTTTGTGCGACGTTGTGGTCCACCAAGTGGTTTCATAACCCGATTGACTAGGACATAGTCGACACTTTGAAGATGTGGGAAATGTTCCATAACCCACCTGAACAAACGAGTAAGTAGCATGTCGTATGGCATGAGCTCATCGAAGCGACGATGAATGTTGGCCATCCGTTTGACCATGTAGTATGCGAGGTTGAATGGTTCCTCGATACTGAGACAGTAGAGCATGAGGGCAAGACTTGCCGATACGTGATCACGGTTGCCCGCAAGGCTTAACACATTTTCACGTAGAAGAAGTTCCCAACTTCTAAGGTCGGGACGGAGTTCCCTGAGGTAGATTTTGTGTGGGTCGAGAAAGACAATGGAACCATCACGTTTTTGGTACGTGTTGGCGACTCGAGGAATTTGGATTATTTGTTTGATTACTTCAATGTCGGGAATTTCAGTACTATAAGCACCTTCGATCTCAACATTGTGGTAAAGAGACTCTAGAGAATGGTCGTTAGTGAATGCACACTGACCATGAGAGGGAACACCGAGAATTTGACCAATGTTAGTAACAGACAGGGTGATATTTTGGTGTCGAATCCAAAAATCAAGAAAGACATTTCCCCTAGAGTTAGTGTAGGTACGGACACGACTGTAAAACTCGAGAACGAAAAGGGGACATATTTGATCGTTTATTTTGTATAAACAATCGAACCGAATAGAAGGAAAACAAGCACTGACTCTGTCTGACATGACATAAAGTGCATCGACTACACGCCCTTCGTGTATGTATCGTGTTAGCACTTTGGCAAAATAAGCCTTTTGTTCATCAAAAATGTTTGGGTTTTCAAGTGTTTCAATGATGTAATGTCGGGTTAGTTGATAATCATTTCGAGGCATTGTTACCTACAAAAAAAATATTTTTGTATATGTTAATTGGTTGCATTTCTAGTGTGTGTGCCTAAATGCAAACAATGTGGAGGTGCGGTAATCTCGACTCTAAAAATAAAACCTATGAGATTACCCAAACGCTCCTAACTTCACTTTTGCTCAATCAAATATACCGAACAATACATATTAATTATGTAATTCGACTCGTATTTGAGAGTTCATGTATGCATGCAAAAACGTTTTTAATTTGCATCAACAATGCATGAAAAAGGTTTCATGATCCTAGACTTGTGAAGTTTTTCGAAAAATGATCGAATTGGGGTGTTTGGCAAACGCCTCAACATGGCGCCAACGAGCTTTTAGTTTGAAAAGCTTTAATGCAAAACATTCCTAATTCAATTTTAATCATCCTAAACATGATTCTATTACCAATAATCAATCATAATCCGAATTTAGTGATTAATTTCGGATTAGGTTTTGCAACATAAATGGGTTTTTGGAAATCCTAGGTTTAGGGAATCATGTGAATGATACATTGTCTAATCATAGTCTTAATTTTACAAGGGTTTAACTAATTTTGAAAATCCCCAATTCGGATTTATACTCAAGAACAAACCCTGGACTCAAATTAAACGAAATTAAGAGTGATTTACTTACAATTAATGAAGTTGTGATTAGGATTTGTTGATTCCAATGCCTCAATCTTGATTTGCAAGAGTTTAGTTGAATTAAGGTGTTATGGTTCGGTTTTGACAGCAAGTGAAAGTGTTTTTGGGTGTGTTAGGAAAGTCTGTGCAGAAGAAAGGGAAATGGGCGCATTTTTCAGATGCACGGCTCCACGGTTCCATTAAACATTAGTGGAGCCATGGCTCTTTAATGGAGCCGTATATCTGATGGTCCAATTTTTCTTCCGTTTTGACTTTTGGCTGATTAATCTCACTTATTTAGTAAGACTTTTTGACACGAGGAAGAAGTTTATACCTAATAAACTTTTTGACGAAAGACGATTAAATGGGATGACCGAAAATGACCTTAGTGTTTCCAAGGAAATTGACTAAGTTGTCATTGGATGAGGATTTACTTCTAGTATTTCTCGTGAAATAAATAGAAGTTATGAGTTGTGTTTTGGAGGATGACTATAATATTTCCCATGAAATATTTAATTAGTCGGAGTACGAGACGCAAGGAATGACTTAACATTTCCCGTGAAATGTTCAAAAAGTCATATGACGAGTTGTGAGGGAATGACTTAGAACTTCTAGAGGAATTTCTAAAAGTCATGAGACGAGTTAGATAGATGACTTAAGAAGTCATGGGTGATTCATAGAGGATGACTTCAATATTTCCCGTGAAATATTTGAGGAGTCATAGAAGGGATAAAACTTATATAAGATATGGCGCAAGGGATGACTTTAATATTTCCATTGAAATATTGAAATAGTCATAAGCGGGATGAGAGGAATGACTTAAGAGTCATGAGACGATGTGAGTGAAATGACAAATGAGTCATGGAACAAGATGTGAGAAGTGATGTTAATATTTCAAGTGAATTATTAAGAGGTCATGAGGAGAGAGGTGGACGATGACTTTAATAATTCGAACGAATTATCTAAATAGTCATGAGTGGGGTGACGAGAACGTATTGGTTGGAGACTTGACGATGTTGTCATTCAAGAGACGGAGGGGATGACGTACTTCGACGAGCTTCGTTCATGAGCAAACTACAAGGTTCCCGGTCAAGTCTAATGGCATCTTGACTGCTACTCTTCATAGGGGGTTGTCTCATCTATAGTGTTTGTTGTCATGCCTTTCCGGTGCTTACGTACTCGGCTTCGGTCGTGGAGACAATAAGAGTAGTTTGTTTCTTGGGGAACCAAGATGTTTGTTAATCAACCAACGAGGGTACAAACATTACTCTCTATGTTTCAATCTACATTTACTCTCTTATTATCAGAGATGGTATAGAAACATTTTCTACATCAATCTCCTTGAGATATCGCAATCTCAAGTGTGTAGAACCTTTGATGTATCGGATGATACATCAAACACTTTGATGTAAGAAGTCTTGGGGCACTTCTTACAAGTGGGCACAAAGCCAAATACTATTCATGATAATGGACCTACTTGCCGTTAGGTAAACTACTTTACCTATTATGCCCCTAACCTAGTTATATCCGCGCACTCACCTTCTTCGTCTCTTGTGAGTCTCGTTTTTGCGGATATGGGCGTCAGTGTCAATTAAGACTATTACTTAAACTATGTATCTCATACATATAGTATACATAAGTTTAAAGGGATACTTAATTTAGGCAAGATTACTTATGTGCAAGGAGGGAAGCTTGATTCACTCATCAATGCTTAATTCAAACTTGTCACGCATGATCTTCAAGCGATCATCGAACATTTCTGGACAAGATGAGTTTGACATGATGAGATGTGAATAAAGTTTCTGTGTTATAGTGCCTACCATGTTAGTTTCTAACTACACTATTTCATGCCAAACATTACTACTAACAAAGAGTGTTTTAAGAAAGCGTACTTGTGCCTGAGGTGTTGCTCTTAAAACTAGAGGATTAGACTACCTTTGTTGAATGTTGAGCATATAAGACACGACTTGACTTTTGCGTCACCAGACTTGTTTGATAACACATCATACTCCTTTTGTTAGACTCCGAAATTTATTTACACTCATGTTTTCCTAGCAAAACAAAAGTTCAAACATCTGGCCCCCAATATCTCATGGGTCCAAAGTTGTTAGAGTCAAACATCCTACGCATTTGTTGCGTTAGTTTTGGATGTGAGAATGGAGGACACATTTCCCATGGTAAGTAACCTTTTGATGGACGATCATTCCAAGTTACGGGAAAGTTACTTGGATGATTTTGTCTTCTAAAGTTACCTCTCGGTAGAGGAGTTCTAGACCGAGGTTTAGGAGAGTTCACCTTTCTAGGTGGAGGAGTAGTCGACCTAGTGTCACGCTTTACAAATCCATGTTCGGGAGATGACAATGGTTTGTAAGAGCTTTTGACCTCCCCTTTACTTGGAGTAGACACACTAGAACTATTTTTAACTATGTGACTCGGTTTAGGACTTAGGCAACTTTTTAAAATTGACCCAGTTTCGTCTTCAGCACCAGACGGTACCACGGTACCACTAAATTTAGTGGTGCCGTCTGTACCTTTAGTGGTGTCGTCCCCTTCAGACTTAGACATTTCAGGCATTACAAATTTAACTTGTTTGGTACCACTTGTAGAAGCCTGATTTGGGTCAAAACCTAAACCCGCACGGTCATGTTCACTATATCTAATGTTTTCAAGTATATCATTAAGTGTTTTAGTTCCCTCATCAAACTTAATGATTCTTAAAGCATTTTCTTTAAGTTTTTCATTTTCTACTTGAAGACTTATACATGACCCGCATCCTAAGTCTACTTCCTTGTTTTTCTCAAGTCTTTTGACTTGATCTTTTAGTTCTAGGACTTGTAGTTCTAGTTCTTGCAGTTTTAGTTTAAGTTTTGTGTTTCTACCTAAGATCTTAGTACTAACTGCGCATAGTTTGTTGTATTCGTCATGCAATTCACTATCATCTATTAACGAATTATTATCACTATAATAAGAAGAGTCGGAATGTACCTCGTTAGAAGCTTGAGCCATTAGGCACTTTTCATCGTTAGGCTTCTTCTCTTCTTCTTCACCGCTATCACTCCAAGAACCTCCTACAAAGGCTCTTTGGTTGTTGGATTTTGGTGGCTTAGGACATTCTCCTATGAAGTGATTTGGATCACCGCATCTATAGCATTTCCTATCACTTGTCCCTTTTCTTTCATCATGATTTCTTTGGGATGACCTCTTCTCATCGCGAGGTTGTCTAGGAAATCTACCTTTCCTCCTAAAGAACTTTCTAAAGTTCTTAACGGCTAGTGCGTACTCTTCATCTTCACTACCGGAACTCGAACATTCCTTATCACTGGACTCCTTCTTGGCTTTTAATGCTAGAGATCTAACTCTCTCGCTTTTTCCTTTGACAATGTCAGAGTCCTTCTTGATGATCATCTCGTGAACTTTCAAATTTCCTATAAGTTCATCGAGTGACAATGCCGCCAAGTCCTTTGACTCTTCTATGGCGGTGACCTTTTCTCTCCATTTAGGATGTAGAGCTCTAAAAAACTTCCTAACATAGTTCTTACTAGAATAACCTTCATCAAGAGCTTTAAGACTAGTGATAATAGTATTAAATCTAGCAAAAGCATTATCTATTGACTCATCCTCCGAAATGGAGAATTGTTCATATTGTTGAACAAGAAGACCTATATTGTTCTCTTTGACTTGGTTATTACCTTGGTGAGTGACTAACAAAGTTTTCCAAATATCTTTTGCCGTATTACACATGAAAATTCTTTCGAATTCCTTTTTAGGCAAAGCATTATAAATCATCATTTTAGCCTCATTATTTTTGGCTAATTTCCTTTTAAGTTCATCACTTTGTTTATCATAAGAAACTATTTCATCCTTTTTAGTTTCCGGATTCATTTGAATAGGTTGAAAGTCACCCTCGGTAATAACATGCCAAAGATCAATGTCTTTTGATTTCACATCCGTTTCGAATCTTGATTTCCAATATATAAAACAATCGGTTTCGAAAAGTGGTGGTCTTTGCATAGATTGCCCTTCTAGATATTTGCCGGAATCCATTGATCGATTAAAGTTTTAAAATACAATATACTTTAAAGACTTGACTGACGTGGCTTCTGATACCAATTGTGGGAAACTAGAAGGGGGGTTGAATAGTTTACCGGTTTAAAAATCCTTTTAAAAATCTTGTTTTAAAAGTTAGCAATTGGAAACTTTGATTCGAACTTTATGTGTACCCAATCAACACCAATATGAACTACACACTAAGTTAGGTAATAATAACAAATAAAAGTAAAGAGTAGAGTTGGAAAGATCAAACCGAGACAGAGGATTTATAGTGGTTCGGCTACGAAGCTCTTCTTCGCCCTACTCCACTCCCCGAGTACCACACTCGAGAGTTTCAAACACTATATCAACAACCTCCCTTCAGGCGGAGAAAACCGTACACGTCGCTTATCCTATTACAGACACTAAGCTAGATGTCGAGTTCTAATCTTAGCTAGCACCAATCTACCAAGGTCCACGTGACCAAACACTCAAGCCCAGTGGCTTCAAGAGATCACCAAGATCTCAACACGATCACAATGATCAACACTCACTTCACTCTACTCAACTAACACTAATCTATTGACCCTTGATCTTCTTGATCAATCACACAAGCCCAATGGCTATAAGAGATGTTCACTATCTCTATAGATCACACTTGATCTTTACTCTCACTCACAAAAGATAAGAAAGCTTGATGTATGCAAAGATACAACAAGGTTGTAACAAGTGTTACAAGAACCTAACAACTATAACTCTTGTATCTTCTTGAACACTTGAGTTCTTCTCTTGCTAATGAAGAGGGATGACAACACCTTGTATCTACTTGGATACTTATGTTCTTCTCTTGCTAATGAAGAGGGATGACAACACCTTGTATCTACTTGGATACTTGTGTTCTTCTCTTGCTAATGAAGAGGTATGAAGAGGATCACTTGAAGGATGATTGGATCACTCTTGAAACAAAGAAAACTAATCTAAAGAAGTGAAAGGTTTAAGAGGATTAAGCTAGGGGATTTTTCTGTGTGTGAAGGGTGCCTAAAACTGTGAAAGGGGTTGATATTTATAGGCAAGAAAAATCTGAACGTTACAGAAAAAATGGTACGGACGGCTCCGTTAAATACCCCACGGCTCCATTAAATTTAACGGAACCGTGGAGCCGTCGTAGACTAGGATGCTCCAAATTTTGTCTTTTCTGGTGAAAACTTATTTGGGGAAGGTTGGAGCTGATTTTGGGGGGAAAAATAGCTGTTATGATTTTCAAACTAATTTTTCCATTAAAACATTTCTTAATAATTCAAAAATAATTTGTCATGTGTATTTTTGAAAAAATGTTTTGTCCCATTTAAAACGTGAATTTTCAAAACATAAATTCACTTCTTTGATCACTAGTTCAAGTTGTAACTTTGTTCAAGAGTGATTTGCGTAGAAACGGGATCTTCCGATTAAAGACTTGTTTACGTTGATTTTAACGTATCGTGATTTCACATTTTGTCATCCTCAAAACATGAAGTAATCGAAAGATATAAATAACGTTTTTAGAACATTATTTGCATCAACAGTTACATCATTGCCTGATTAAAGTCCCCTATTTGGAATCATGAACCGTTAATTGTGAGCAAGCGAGAGTGAGTGAATAGATCTATTGAGGGTGACTCCTCCGTCCGGGTTGGTCGCTCCAACTAGTCAAACGAACGCATTTCATTTGAATCATATTAGAGTGATTGGCAAACACTCAGATGGGGCATTTCATTTCAGTCTAGCTTCGGGGTCATGTGCTTAAGGGCTAATGTATTATTTTTATGTGGCATTGTTTTGTCATACACCTTATACTTGTGGTTCCTGTACAACCATTTCATTTACATAAACCTATGATTCTCACCAACATTATTGTTGACCATTTTTAGCAATGTATTTTCAGGTAATTAATGTATGCGCATCATGGCTTGCATTTGGACCTATTTTGGAGTCGCGGTGTCGACGCGTCTCACTTATCTTTTATGCACTTATTATCGTTTGATTTGTATAAACTTATTTCCGCAAACATGAAACATCTTTTGGGACCTAACTTTTGTAACTCTGAATGTTTTTAATTAATCAAACGATGTATTTTCAAAACGACACTTTAGGTCGTTGAATATAACTGTAACTGTGGTGCTATGATCAGTCACGCCCTTGAATGCTCCATTCCGCTGCAAGTCACGAAATTTGGGGGTGTGACAAATGGGCTGTCAACCTCCAACAGATCTATTC
>CP139506.1:231295127-231360764 GCA_021014915.2 Artemisia tridentata subsp. tridentata | reverse complement strand
CCCGCTTAACAAAAAAAAAACCCAAAAAATCAAACCCTAAAACACACACGCCTCCCATAAAAAAAAACACACACGCATCCGCCTCCTCCGGCAACCAGCACCACCGCCGCCGCAACAGTCAGCCACCGCCACCACACCGTGCCTTCCCCGCCACCTCCTCTCTTCGATTCGGTAACCCACGCGCTATTTTTCACCATTTTATTCGAAACCCTAATTGTTTTGTTATTTTTAATTTGATTTGTTGTAATTGTTGAATTGTTGTTTGTGTTAGAATATTTGTTGAATTATTGTTGTATTTAGGTTAGATTGGTTGGTGTTTGGTTTGGATTTGTTTGAATTATTGTTGTATTTAGGTTAGATTGGTTGCTGTTGGTATTTATCTTCGTGTAACAGATGTACGTAGCACGGAACAAACAGGGAATTTGACCGAGCCTGACAGAGCCGTTGATGGCATCTTCTGGTTTGGTCAGCAGGGCTTGAGCCAAACATGGTCTATACTCTGCTTATCCCGTCACAGTAAGTTCTATTTGAATTCTGTAAACTAATAAAGGAATGATTTTCAGCTAGTTTACTGGTTACTAATAATATGACATGGTTTATTAAATTTATTGTAGGATAAAATATACATTACTCCGTACAAAACCCTTTTTTTAATACCATAGATATGTATTTGTTTGATAAGTATTTCGGTTTGTTTGATTACTCGTTAAAGCGAGATTAACATTTTTAGGAATAAATTTTTGGCGTCGTATTTGCCCCAAAATATAGCTAGCAAGTGTTTTGCATTTTTGGGTTCGTTATTAGTGCTACTTTGATAACTAAAATTTTCCACTTTATTGATAAATAAATCGAATTGTATTACATATTGGCATTAAGATAGCTAGTGTTTTTAACGTGTTTCAGGTCCTTCATTGGCCTCAAATTGTTGTTTGCTAGTTTGTACTAATTTGTTATTGCTAACAGATAAGCGATTGGACAGGACAAGGTCAAACCGCGAGGGTTGGATTGTCTGTTGCCGAATTTGGAATAAACGGAAATGACGACAAGGAACAGTTAGCGAAAGATACTGTATCGTGGGAATGCGTTGATGATCATTCTATTGTATATAAACCGTTCCCGAATGAGCGTGTGACTCAACAATCTTCGTTTACATTTGGTACGCTTTAGTTGGTGATTTATAAAAAGTTATTGTTGTGTATTGAATTTTACTCGTGATTTTGTTTGAGCTAAAGAAAAGGTTTCCGGTTCTTTTAGATAAAGTTTTTGGCCCTGCAACTGTCACAGAAAGTGTCTATGAGGAAGGAGTGAAGACCGTTGCTTTGTCTGCTCTAATGGGCATCAATGGTAATTATCCATTAACTATGCTTTTTATTTTTTCCATTGGGTCGTTGTATCTGTTTTACGAGATTCATGTTTATTGTTTTCAGCAACCATTTTTGCATATGGTCAAACGAGTAGTGGCAAGACTTATACGATGAGAGGAATCACGGAAAAAGCAGTCAATGATATTTACCAGCACATATTGAATGTAAGTTATAAGAGATAAATATGTTTGCAGCTCTCGTACTCTAATTCATTTACCAACTTAAAGGGCTTGTATGGTGTAAAATGTTATATGACTGTTATTTGGCGTTATTACAGACTCCAGAAATCTATAACGAGAATGTAAGGGACTTGCTGAATTCTGAATCTGGACGCAGTCTCAAGCTTCGAGATGATCCAGAGGTAATAAAGTACATAATTTCTATGTTGAGAATAGCGAATTTGGTCTTACTATATTCTTACAAGCTAACCTGTTCAATATGCAGAAAGGAACATTAGTTGAGAAGTTCGTTGAGGAAACAACGAGAGATGATCAACATTTGCGAAATTTGATCAGCATTTGTGAAGGTAAGCTTCTGAACGTCTCTAAAGACCTTGTCTTTTTTCCCTTCCAACTCACAAAACAGGAAATTAGTTATTCTAGTTGAATTGTGCTTATAATTACTTTTGTTTTTATGTTTTGCAGCTCAAAGACAAGTCCTAGTGAGTTACTGCATTTGTTTTCATCAGTAAACCCTTTACCGTCTCAATTAAGGTACTTACAATCGTGATGAAATTGATATTTTGTGGGATGCTAAGGATCAATTTCCCAAGGACTTTAAGGCTGAGGTATATTTCTGAGCAGTCTCTCTTTTAGGAGGTAAACAACCACTGTTGTTTAGGCTAGTTCTTAGTTTTTAGAAGTTTATAGCTTAGATTAAATTCGGACTGATTTGGATTGAATTAAGTACATGATCTACCTTAAGTGCTAAAACTGATTGGACCAATATTTCGATCAGTTGATCACTTTCAATGATTTTTTGCTTTCTATAATTTATGCAGGTGAACGCCGTAGACTGTTGTTGCGTGGGCTAGCTGAATCTTTATCTGAAAGTTTGCCATTGTTGTATACGGTGAGCATATTTTTTTTGGCTATCTATATAAATTCCATAGTTGTGCTTATTTTGTTACTTTTCGCATTTAAACAGCTATTAGAGAGGCACTTTGGATCTGCCATGACTGAAGCAGGTAGGCTCCTTTGCCCTATCTTTCAAAATATGGCACAATCCATGGGTACAATCTTTTGGTCCTTCCTATGCAATTGGATATTGGTGCTACTTTTTGTTTTGTTCTGATTATGAACTATTAGAATATATAAGCGTGTGTTTGTCAAATGTGATTCAAACCCATAGGGAGAACGAAGTGCATATTATATTGTTACAATCAGAAGTCTTAAATAGTAGTCAACGAAATAAGTAAATATTGTCTTTTTACTCGTATAGATTTGATGGGCTTGGCAAGGCAGTCAAATGGATTCACCAAGCTATTTGACAAGCTTGGTCGCCTTGTCTAAAGTCCTAACTCCTATGTGTGGATAGAGAATTCTCATGATTTTTAATATAATGTTTTCAAAATGTTCAGAACTCTGGTCAAATTGCACCACTGGATGAGATTATCCAACTAAAGAAGTACAAGTTTCGTGTTCTATTAGATGAGAGCAACTCTTTAGGTGTGCTTGGAAAATCTGGTAGAGGTCTAACTGAACACTACCAAGTTCCGGTACCCCTCTTTTTCTCTCTTAGCTCTCTGTTTTGTTTGGTGGTCGTTATTCTGTTTGAAGTTGAGAAGGTTAATGTTGGTCTTGCCATTGCAGATTGATAAGATAGATATAATAACTGCTGCCATGGGACATGCACTGGCCTCAGAAGGTGGGTTCTGCACGGGAAGTTATTGATCACCAAGTACGTACACAGTCATTATATCAACTTAAAACAAACTTGGTTGACATTAGAGGTCTCTGACTTGACTTCACGAAGAGATAGATGTGGCTGCAAGCCTACTAAAGATGATGTCAAAAGATGCTTTATGTTAGAATTTGATAGAGTTGTACGTTCACTGATATATTTCTTGCAAGTTTTATATAACCATTTAAAGTTCATACGGATATATTTCTTGCAAGTTGTATGAAACGCATTGTTTTTATATATGAAATGCGCTTTTTTGCTATTTGTGTATTTATTTGTATTATGAGATTATCTGTTATTTAATGTGGGGATATTATTAATTTTATAAATTTTTTTTTAAAAAAAAATTTGAACCATGACACGCAAAAAAGGGGTCAAAAAATAGTGTCATAAAAGTTTGTCGTAAAAGGGTGTCATAAAAGCGTGTCATAAATTTATGACGCCCGAAATGCGTGTCATAAAGCTTTATGACGGGTCGATCAATGACACCAAAAAGCACGTCATCTGACCCCTTTTATGACACGCAATGCGCGTCATTAAAGGCCTTTTTTCTAGTCTTATACAGTGTACACAATATCTTTTCCATATTTATCTATTACATAAATCATAAACCGTACTAACTTCTTCACTCAGCAGTCTTAACTGCTCACGTCTTCAACACTCTTCAGCAGTCTTAACTTCCATCTTCAACAGTCCTAACTGTTACCTCCAACAGTCTTAACTGCTTAAGCTTAATTTCCTAACATGAGGTACTAAGTTAATCAGTTGGTGTTTGTGTTTTATTAAATATTTAATTAATTTACATAATACAATGGCTTTATATTTTAATATTTTAACAGTATGATTTTTATATAAACCTTACAACATTTGGATCTTTGGGTTGATCTAATGTGGCACTTCAGACCAGCCAATGCTGATTGGGCTATGGCGAGTCCGTTCTTCTCGACTACTCTTCTTCAGGGAAATATGCGTCCATACTATGCAACCGGAGAACGGTATCCTGTGCCATGGTCTAGTGTTGACAAGGTGGGTATATAAACGGAATTTGTTCTTGTAAATATTTGTCATTTTTTTTAATCATAGTATTTTAGTTTTCAAATGTAGGTGTACTTTCCTGTCAACGTTCCATCGGACCACTAGTTTCTGGCAGAGTTACAAATTAGTACGGAAGTCGTAACTATTTACGATTCCCTTGGTACGCCAGACCCAGAGACCAAAAAGGAGAATCTAAAGATGAGGGCCACTTTCGAGAGAATGCTCCCTGAGTATCTAGAGTTGTTTAAAGTTTTCCAAGCCAAATCCATGTCTGCTTCAAATTATAAGATCACTTTTCGAGTGGCAGATAATGTCCCTAGACAAGCTAATGAATATGGTGACTATGGAGTTTGGGTATGCATTTTTTTGCACAGGTTGGGTAACAACTTGAGTATGAGGGTTGATGATCCTCTTCAGGTAGCGTTAGCCTATCGAGAGCACATGGTAAGATACTTTTGGAAGTATAAGGTGGTTGTTAATACAAAGGGTGAATAGATTATGGTTTATATGTTGGTTGTAATTTTTTTGTAGTCTGAATTAAAGTAACGACAACATGTAAGTTGGTCTGAGATGGTTTAGTCATGTAACTACAACATGGGGAGATGGTTGGATGGAGTTTGGAAATGGGAATGGGATTGGGTTAGGGATCTTAGAGGGAGAGCATGTAGGGATGTACAGGATCTTTTAGGAGTTTTACAAAATGTTGCAATCTCTTATGTTTTTAGGGATCTTTGGAGGTGGAATCTTCATGAGAGTGGTAATTTCATGGTTCGGGTGCTAACGAAGATGGTTGAGGAAAGAATTTTGTGTAAGAAGCGATAGCCAAGAGACGATTTGGACCAAGCCGATGCCGAAAAAGGTAAACATCTTTGTATGGAGAGCTTTGAAAGGTAGATTGCCGGTTCGTGTGGAGCTTGACAAAAGGGTTGTCGATTTAGATACCTTACTTTGCCCGTCCTGTAATGATATAGTGGAGTCGTGCGATCATAGTTTTGTTTTGTGTTCTTTGGCAATGGGAGTATGGGAGAAAATATATAATTGGTGGTGTATTGGGAACGTTAACGCCTTTTCCAGTAGAGATTTGTTTGTGTCTTGTGGAAATGTGGTTATTCCCAATAATTCAAGGTTATTATGGCAGGCGGTCATTTGGTCTACCGGGTACTTTATTTGGAAAGAGACAAATAATCGAGTGTTTAAAGGGAAGATTTCTAGCGTTAATAAAATTGTTCAAGAAATTCAGCTCAAAAGCTTCGATTGGATAGTTCGTCGGTCGAGAAAGAAAGCTATTGATTGGCAAAAGTGGATGTTCGATCCGAAGAAATGTGTTTTGTTTTCTTGATTGTTTGGTGGGTTTGCAGTTTTCAATTTGGTGGTCAAAATGAGTTTTCAGGTCTACAATTGCTGTTTTGTATATCAGTTTTCCTCATATGGACTGTTGGTTGGGGTCCTTGTTTTTCCCACTGATCCTAACTTCTTGTTTGGGTCTTGGTTTTTTGTTTAGTTGGGTCTTTTGATGTAACTGTTGTGCTCTCTTGTATGGCCTTTGGCCTTTTCTTTAGCAATCTAATTCTTTTGCCTTTCAAAAAAAAAAAAAAAAAAAACAAAAAGAAAAAAATGTAACATGTAACTACAACAAGTAACTTGGTCTGAGATGGTAGTCTGAACTGATGTATGTTTAACTATTGTAGGTTTCTTGCTGTTTGATTGTACGTTTCTGTAAGCACTACTTTAAGTATTTTATGTTTTTATATATTGATTGTAGGTTTCTGTATATTCATTGACTGTTTAACTATGTAGAGCACCACAACTGTGAGTGCATGTGATGCGCATTAAAACAACACATTAACTTGTAAACAGCCATTACCAGTTTATTATAGCCCACTACATAACACTTGTTGCTAAAGCAAAAGCAATGAACAGAACAACGAAAGAGAAAACAAATACAACTTTTTCATGAACTTCCACTTTTGATTTGATAAAAGTCAACTCCTCATACATTTTCATCATCAGTTCATTTTGTGAAATTGAACACCTTCATTGGGAACTGTACTCTTTCCCACCTTCTTGTATATCTTCTTCTTTTCCTCATGTTCTTTGTAAAACAAATCTTTGTAGTATTGACTTGGTAGCTCCGGGTCTATGAACCCATAAAATTTACATTTCATGTCCTTGTCCTAAACAAATTATTTTTTAGATTCACATATTCAACATAACAATTTAAACAAGTATAATAAAATTTTAGATTCACATATTTTTTCGGGGTCCAAGCAGTTTGTAGTACGACTGGTAATGGTTTTGGACATTCGCAATGTGTAGCATTGAGGTAGTATTCCACGGTCTTTTGATTTGATTTGGAAGTGGAAGAAGAGGAAGCCATTCTTTAAGTTATTTGCCCAATTTTTTGACAAGCATATATACATAGTAAATGAGAGGGAAAATAAATTTTGGCGGGAAATATAGAGTGCAAATGAGAGGGAAATGAAAGTTTGGAGGGGAATTTTTAAGCGACTTCTCAATTGAGCGACCAGATCGTACAATCTTAAGTGACTTGGTAGTTGGGTTTCTGCACAATCCCACACGCCAAATAAAATGAATTCAACTAATTCCTCAAAATTCAAAGTTTTATTGGAATTTCAAAAATCAATTCATGGAGTTTTACTTCCAGTAGACGTTAATTACATCAACTTGGTAAAGTATGTCAAGAAAAAAAATGAGATTACAGATAAGGGCGTCAGTTTACACTACATATCCGGATCCAACAATATTGATGTATGTGACGATGATGAGGTTGCCTTCTTTGTTACTGAAATATGTTGTAAGCATACCATGGTTCAGACACTATACATCAAACTTATCGAGCAACCTTTGGAGGTAAAACCATCTTTTTCTTCTAAGCCTCTTGATATCGATCTTAATGTTTCTTTATTCCCTGAAGAATGTGATTATCAAACACCGAAAGTTGAAAATCATAATAATGAGTGTGCAGGCGAACACGCGAATGACGATGTTCAGCCCCGTTGGCAGAAACGCACATTTGAAAATATGCTTATCCCACCCAATGCACCTGATCCTATAATTAAAATGATTAATACCCTTAGACACGCTGTGGTATCTAAAGTAAACCATGGTGGTTGGTTTGATGATAAGGAAGCATGCATTTATGCAATAGGAATAAAAGCTTTAACCGAACGTTTTGAGTTTAAAGTAATTAAGTCTAATAAGAGTAGGTTCAGTGTAAACTGTGTGGAAAAGGGTTGCAAATGGAACATTCATACACGAAAAAGTATTATAACATGTAGATTCTATGTGTCAGGCATTAACGACGTGCATACATGTTCCCGAACTAGAATTTATCCTAATCATTGAAACGCTACCAAAAAATTGTTGGGTCGCATACTGGTAGACAAACTGAAGGATAGCAGAAGGATCTATACATGTAAGGACATACAAAAATATTTGAATATTGAATGGAAAATTGACGTTTCTTATAAACGAGCTTGGTGTGGGAAACACATTGCATTACAGTTGGTAAACGGTTGCCCTACGGATTCTTTTGAGCAGTTACCATATTATTGCTATAACTTAAAGTTGGAAAATGAAGGGACGGTAACACACATTGAGACAGATGATGAAGATCGATTTAAGATGGTATTCATAGGGTTCGGTTTTGTGGTAAGCTTGTCTTAAATTTTTTTAATTTTTACCTTGATTATTATGTACATATATAGTATTCAATAACTGATATGTGCTTTAATAAAATAGATTCGGAGCTTCTTGGGCTTTTTGCGGCCGTTGATAATAATTGATGCCGCACATCTTAAAGGGAGATACCATGGAACAAACATGGTTGTCGTTGGCATGGACGGTAACAACCAGATCTTACCTATTGCCACTGGTGTTTGTCAAGGTGAGACTAACGAATCATGGTCTTGGTTTATGAGTAAACTTAAAGAATGCATTGGTGATGTTGCCGATTTGGCCATCATCTTTGACGGACATCCGGCAATTGCACATGCATGTAGTACCGTTTTTCCGAATGCCCTTCATGGGTACTATTGTCGTCATTTAATGATGAATTGCAATTTGAAGAGTAGAAAGTGGAAGGCTATATATTGGAGGACATGCAAAACATACACAGAGAGGAAGTTTGCTGATTCAATCTCTGACATTCAATGCTTAAAACCTGATGTCTATAGAAAACTAGAAGACGCTGGATTTGGTAAGTGGTCACGGGCTTATTACCCTGCAAACAGGTACAATTATTTGACCTCAAATAGTGCAGAATCAGTAAACTCTTTGACCGCAACTGTTCGGAAAATTCCAATAACCATGCTAATGGAGTACTACAGAAAGCTTCTACAAACTTGGTATTGTGATCGTCGAGCAAAATACAAAGGTAATTCAAAAAAAATGTGTATTATGTTTTGTTTAACATTTCATTTATGTAAGAGTATTTTATTTTTTAATTTTAGATGCACCAACGGATGAACTTACTGAATGGGCAGCTGCAAAAGTAAACGATAGAATGGTAAAGAGCGCTACTTGGGTTGTTAACGGGATTGATGAAGCGAAAAGTGTACCGCTTTTAGGGGGTCATTTAAGCCCTAAATCGTATTTATTTGATCAAATATTGCCCTAAATCGTTCCTTTTGTCATTTTAGGTACTTTGGAGAAGAAATCTGGAAAAGGAAGCATTTTGGACGTTTTTGGAGCATAAAAGTGAAGAAAACGACAAAGTCTCAAAATCGGCTGAAAAGTACCTTTGACGGCGTCAGGAATTGGTCCAGACGGCGTCATGGCTTGGCAAAAGTGGTGGATATGAAAATTACTCATGATAAGCCAGAGAATTTTGCATGAAAAATCTGACGGCGTCACCCTTTAATGTGATCAAGGTCGTCACGGCTTAAGCTAAAGAGGGACGGCGTCAAGCCTTGATAAGCCAGAACGGATTTTGGAGGTCTAAAGAGGGACGGCGTCAGGAAGGCCATCCGGGAACCCTAAAAGCGGCGAGGTGACGGCGTCAGAATCTACAACGTGACGCCGTCAGCCCTTAAACTCTATATATAGTTTTGCAATTTTTTGTCATTAGTGTGGAACTTTGTGTGTAACCTTTTGGGAGGAAACCCTAAGACGATTTTAGCAGCTTTTTCAAGGCTTTTTGCCTTGAGATCTTCCATGTTACATTGAAGATAAGTTATCAATTAATCATTCAATATGTCTATGTGTTGTTTGATTCTATCTTGTTCTTGTCTTTTGTTTAACATGCTAGGCTAGGTTTTCTTTGTGTTTGCTTAGATCTAATGAAACCTAACTATTAATTATTGGTTATTAGTGTGTTATTAGTTGTATTGGATGATTGTTTATCTATGTTAGGCTTAAGAAAACTGGCTAACCTCCTATTCGGTAACTTGCTTGAACGTCTTAAGAAGCATGAACCAATGCGTACTAAGGTGTTTATGGTTGTATTTAATGCACAAGCGAATTCTAGTGATCCCATGTTAGGAGCTTCCTAGCCGGCTCGACATAGGAGTGAAGTAGGAGCTTGTAGAGTTGGGGAAGTACGTACGCCACCCCACGATTGGTATTAAGGAATACACCCGTCATCCACGCGATTAATATACACTAATCAACCGGTAAAAGATAGTTAGGGAGTAAGGAAATCTAAGTAAACACATTTCTCTCCACATAAGTTTTACCACCTTTTCATTTTCAGTTATTTTATTTTATTTGCATTCGTAGTTATTTGGGTTAGTTGACTAGCAACTAATTCCGCCCACTCTTTCAAACCCGAGATTTTACTTGCTTTCATAAAATATAAAAACACAAAAAGAATCTTCTCTCACCCCTAGACCTATTAGAGTAGTTTTTCAATCCTAACGACACTATTCCCTGTGGAGAACGATCAATCCCCCGTACTTACCACTACACTATACTACATCGGTCAGGTACACTGCCTGGTGGGGTTGTAAGCCTCTTGAGATCCCTCGAGAGGTAAAACCTGTTGTAAGGTCGCAAAACCACGCATCAAGTTTCTGGCGCCGCTGCCGGGGAATAGTTATTGTTTAGGTTGAATTTTTATTTTATTAGGTCTACTCACTAGATTCCTTTCTAGTGAGATTTTTATTTTTCTTTTTATTAGATTTCTTTAGTCTATCTTTTTCTTTGTGCCCTTTGTTTGTAAAACCATTTTCATTTGTCACCATGGCGGATGAAATTCCATTTAGATCATTAACAATAGAGGAACAATTACTTTACACGGATAGATTTGCTTCCTGTTGTTCCAATGAATTTTTAAGTGATCTTAGATATATACAAGAGGAGATGGGTATAAAGTTTGATAGGTTTGATGAATTATGTGCATGTGTGGCTTCTATTAAACAATCATTGTTAGGATCAACTCCTTTTAATAAGACCCTTTGGAAAAATTTTGAGGAAAGCCTCCTAACCGTGCACCATAAGTTTAATGAATTAATGGGTTCGTATACATCACAACTTGAGGAAACAATTGAGGAGGATTTAGCCGAACATGAGCATATTGAGCAAAAAGACCTAGGTTTTATGATCAATGAATTTGAATCTCAAGGAACACATGATGAATCCTTTAGGCAAATTGAACATAGTAATCATGTTATCGGGGAAGATTCTTATGAATCGGACTTAGAACTTGAAATGGCTAGAGAAGGATTTGAGATACTTAGGAACATGTTTGGGTTAGATTCTACTAAAACACATGATGTGGATATAATTGATATAGAGACAAGGAAGGATGAGGTAAATAACACAAACCTACAAAGTACCCCACAAGTCCTACCATCATTCGAGGCATACACACCGCCCGTGACTTACTCGGAAGAAGTAGAAGGGACTATAGGAACCCCAATTGAAGTAGAACCTTTGGAAGAAACAAAACTAGAAGAAATAGGTTTGAATACTTGTAGTCATAACCTTTCTTTTAGTTCTATGGAAGTTCCTAGTTTTGATGAACCGGAGCCTAAACCAAAACCGTTACCTAATCTTCCATCCTTAGATGTGAACTTAGGAATTGAATTAGGTCCCGATCCACCCATCAAACCATGTAGTCCGGGTAATGTTAAGATTAAGGTAGTAGACTCTAGGCCTTGTAGAGAGGAAGCTAACATAGAAGTGAACCATGACCTTACATACTTACATCACCCATTTATGATTGATCACAAGAAACATTATGGGTTTAAACCGGGTTTATTAGGTCAAAGTGGATTCTTAACTTGGAGTCTCTCGAAGTTGATAGAAGATGATCCCTTTCTAGGAGAAAATCTTAATCCGCCCACTAACCCAATTGAATTAGGTAAGGTTATGATGATAGGATCCCGCACCTTTGAGCATATAATTCACCCGTCACTCTTTCCTCACGTGGCATATTTCCACCCTTAGGGTGTGTATCGCTACTTTCACCCACACTTAATCCTAAGTGTAGGGAAAACCTCCCCTATTTCCGTTAAATAAGGGTAGAGTCAGGCTCGTGACTCGAACAAAAACAAGCGCTTCTTGGGAGGCAACCCAAGCTTTATTTGCTTTGTGTGTTTATTTATTTGTTTGTTTGATTTTATTTGCTTCCGTATATATGATTAATTTTTATTATTATTGATTCATGTTCGAAACTAAATTGTGAAAATGCTTTATCTTGTTTTTAACTTCGTCTTAACTACATATAAAGGTATTTTGCAAAAGTTAAGTGTAAGGGAAATCTAAATCGGTTTATTAGAACACAAATGAACATGAATCGTAATAATATTAAATTAACATACATATTAGTATTTGTTTGAGTCAAATGCTTGTATCGAGTCATAATGATGTTTTGCAGGAATTCCAGGAAGTAAGGTATAGGTTTTTCCAAAATTTTTCCGGAAACGTAACATGAGAATTCTGTCAGATCATTTCTGACGGCGTCAGGTTTAATTTTCTGAAAATTTTTGAAAGTTTTGTTTTCATAAAAAGTTTTTATTAAATCTCTAACTTATAATCTCCAGGAATCTGCAAAATTATCATTCCACAAGCATTATATCCTTATATATAGAGTTTATCCCGCCGATGTTATGCAGGTTTTCGTGTTTGTTTTCTCAGGTTTAACAGGTTATTTTGGACAAGGAAATGTTTGTGGAATCAAGCTTATGGCGATGCATTAGTCATGGAGCTTCAACATTACTTTGGAAGAAGATCTAACCTTGTTACCACATTATCCACCGAACGAATCAGGGGAGTATTTGATTTCATTCTTTTCTTTATGCTTTTACATCTTGTTATTTGAAGATTGGGGACAATGTTCATCTTAAGTGTAAGGGGGGGGGGGGGTAAAAGTACGATACTTTAGAGAATGCAATTGCACTTGATTTTTGTTTGTTTGATGGTAGATGTGTAATAAAACTGAGAGAAATACTTGTTAGGGCAATTTTAGTGCCAAATTTAAAATTTTTTACAACATTTAGGAGTGAAACTTTGATCTTAATGAGCGTCTCATGGATAGGAGTTATATGACTAGCACAAAAACCGTACCACTAAAATTTTTCCACCCCCAAATATGTGAGGTTCGCCCCTAGAATTGGTAGGAAAAGCATTTATGCTATGATGTGAGTACCGGTAGCACTTAGATTCTAGAACTTGCGTTAGGACCATTCCGAGGCCACAAGTGAGACTACATTCGTGTAGTTAGATTTACTACATGATAAGAGGCATTAGGATTAACCCATTGTTGTACACCTGTGTTTTTGTTATAATTACATTGGCTACATTGGTCAAGTAATTCTCCCAACCCTTTGCGTTGTACTCATTTTTAGTACACGATACCCCTAGTACACCCCTCAGAGCCTATCTTTTCGTTTCGACCTTTAAGCATTTTACTTAAAGGAAGAATTTGTTACACCCCACTTAAATGTACACCCAAATCGCCTTAGCCTACCTTGTATGCACTCGTTTTTAGTGCATTATTGTGACAACATTTGCTTAAACCCCAAGTTAATTATCTAATTGATTACATGGTTGCTAAGTCGAGTCATATCCATGTACATATTGTTTTGGGACGATTGGGACTCATGGGTAAAGTACTAGTGTAATGGAGTAATGGGGAAGAACAACATTATTACCCCCATATGTGCTAAATATTTTAAAAAGTACTCCAAGTTTTTCAATTATCTTAATTCGAGTCATTAGAATAGTTATTTGTAAAGTTATGTAAAAGTTCAAGTGTAAGGGGAATGCAACACCCCTATGATGTATTATTTTGGATGGTAGGGCAAAAGTGTATGCAAAAAAAATAAAAAAAAAATAAAAAAAATAAAAAAAAAAAAAAAAAAAAAAAATCGAAAAAATCAAGAAAAATACAAAAAAAATGAGAAAAAGAAAAATAGAAAAAAACATACGGACGACCATCCCGTTTCATTTTATGTTTGTTTTATGTTTTTTTTATTTTGTTTTTAGCTTAAGATTGAGTCTAGTCTTGGCTTAGCAACATTGTATAGTACATGTAATTAATCAAGATCTTTAACTCGCCACCAGTAAAATATCCCTTATCCAACAAAACCGTGTTTATCATATCCCTAAACCTCATGCTATAACCCATGTAAAAGCCCTCTTTGATAGTTTATCTTAGGTGCTTACGCCTAGTGGAGGAGGTTTTTGATCCTTTCCCAAGCCTATGGTAATCTATTTGCTATGACAGGTAGTGAGAGCTTCCATGTTACATTGAAGATAAGTTATCAATTAATCATTCAATATGTCTATGTGTTGTTTGATTCTATCTTGTTCTTGTCTTTTGTTTAACATGCTAGGCTAGGTTTTCTTTGTGTTTGCTTAGATCTAATGAAACCTAACTATTAATTATTGGTTATTAGTGTGTTATTAGTTGTATTGGATGATTGTTTATCTATGTTAGGCTTAAGAAAACTGGCTAACCTCCTATTCGGTAACTTGCTTGAACGTCTTAAGAAGCATGAACCAATGCGTACTAAGGTTTTTATGGTTGTATTTAATGCACAAGCGAATTCTAGTGATCCCATGTTAGGAGCTTCCTAGCCGGCTCGACATAGGAGTGAAGTAGGAGCTTGTAGAGTTGGGGAAGTACGTACGCCACCCCACGATTGGTATTAAGGAATACACCCGTCATCCACGCGATTAATATACACTAATCAACCGGTAAAAGATAGTTAGGGAGTAAGGAAATCTAAGTAAACACATTTCTCTCCACATAAGTTTTACCACCTTTTCATTTTCAGTTATTTTATTTTATTTGCATTCGTAGTTATTTGGGTTAGTTGACTAGCAACTAATTCCGCCCACTCTTTCAAACCCGAGATTTTACTTGCTTTCATAAAATATAAAAACACAAAAAGAATCTTCTCTCACCCCTAGACCTATTAGAGTAGTTTTTCAATCCTAACGACACTATTCCCTGTGGAGAACGATCAATCCCCCGTACTTACCACTACACTATACTAAATCGGTCAGGTACACTGCCTGGTGGGGTTGTAAGCCTCTTGAGATCCCTCGAGAGGTAAAACCTGTTGTAAGGTCGCAAAACCACGCATCATGGGTTGTTAACGGGATTGAGATGTTCAAAATGTATCAAGTTACTGATTCACGAGAAGTTCATATTGTTGACTCCGTAAATGGCAAGTATCAGGTTTACCGTGTGGGCATGTTTGTGCTATTTCTATAGCTGAATGTTTGAATAACAATAGCAATTGGGCGTTAAAATGGTTTAAGAAAATAGCACTAAAAAATACGTACCAAGAAAAGGTGTATCCTGTAAAAGATATGAAACAGTGGCGTACTCCTGATGACTTGCAAGTGGTAAAACCACCGCTTATTGATAAGCGGCAACCTGGAAGGCCAAAAGAGAAAGACCGTATCCGATCACAGGGGAAGAACCGAAAAGCACAAAATGTTCGAGGTGTGACAAGAAAGGACACACACGACAGTCATGTACTATACCATTGGTCCTAAAAAAGGTAATTGTTTTTCTTTAGTTTAATGTAAACATTTTTGTTATTTACTTTATAGTATAATTGTTTTTTCAACTAACGTTACATCTCAGAAACGTAAAAGAAAGACAGAATCATGCACCCCTACTAACGAGGAGGCAGTTGAACAACAAGGATAGGAAGTACAAAGCACTAGTGAAACTGTCGAACGGACAAAACCAAATGCTGAGTCAAACAATCCTTTTATATGGAATTGTGAATCATCTACTCCTCAAAGCAACATTCCTAACAACGACAGTCAGTCACAACCGGGGTCGTCAAATAATGTCAACGTTCCTAATAAGCACAGTCAGTCACAACCGGGGCCCTTAGGTCATCCGAACTTTGTTCATTTGGATGATTTCTAGCGTATTATATGGAAGTTGTAACTTATCATCTTAACTATGATACCATGGATTGTTCATTTTAATTTTAGATGAACCAACGGATGAACTTAACTATGATTTATGTTAAATAAATTTTGAATACTTACACTTTTTTTTGTTTCGATCTGTTGGATTGTCTTTTAACTCCGTAATCTGATGCACATTCGTCTTGTTTCTTGGTCTGAGACGAAACAGGAAAACCTGTCGCATTTCAATTTAATATCTACTTAGCGCTTGTTTTTTTATCAGCATACCAGCATCTAAAAGTTCAAACAACATTAGGATACCTTTTTAGTTGCTTTACTGCTTGCTATTCCAAGTTCATCAATAATGTTATACCGTCCAATCATAAGCATTTCAATTTTATGAACAAAACATTTATTAGTTTTGAATCTAAATGTATCATCTAAGTAAGATTAGTGAACTTGAATCAGATCTACAAACTTGTTTTGAATTCATCTTGTTCAACTAAGTCCACATAGTTCTCATAACTTATGTCTAATATCCACACTTTGTTAACAACACTAAAACTATCAAAACATATATAAAGTAAGAAAACAGTAATTGCAAATACATACTAACATCAAATTATATCGATAACAGCATAATTAGTTAATACACAAATATGATTATCATTGACAACCATGTAATTACATCATAATACATACTTCAAACTAAGACACTTGTACAAAATATAACATAACATATGATCACTTGCCCAAAAGATAACCATTAAATTACATAACTAGCCCAAAAGATATGCACCGCACCTAACGAAACCCTAACATAACCTAAAGCCCCAAATTCACATCTACAAAGCATAAACTACTGACCATCAAAAGAAACCCCAAAAACCACAATGCAACACATCAACATGCCATCATCTCCAGCTTGTCAATGAAGTGAACCAAATCACGAATGCGCACACGCTTTTGTGAAGCAACAAGGAGCAGCCTATCAACGTCACACAGATCTTCAGCATTCATTTGCAGCATGTCGTCAATACTTTTCAGAGACGAGTCTAACCCACAAAGATGGAGAAGTTCCTCAATAGTTTTAATCCTACGATCAAGACGAACACTGATTTCAGAAGCTTTAGACCTAACATCTGATTCATCACGAACAGTGTCTTTAACTTCTTCCCAGTAATGTACAAGCATCATGTCTTTAACTAGCCTGGATTTGGCAACTTTTGCTAATTGATCGCATATTGGTAGGGAGATAGCCATTTTTGTTAATAGAGATTGTGATTTTAGTTTTGAACTAATTTGATAAGAGAAACTGTGGTGGATGATCAATTGAATGAGTAGATGTTTGTATATAAAAGTAATGATGACATCGAGACACACAAACAACTAACAAGCGCCTCTTCCCTTTTCCCATGCAAATAATTTTGTATTATTATAAGGTTTTAAAATTTTCATTTTTTTTTCGTATTAACTTTTTTTTTTTAATTTATATTTTTGGTTTTATTTTTTATTTATTTATTTATTTATTTTTTATTTTTATTTTATTTTTTTTTTGTATCAATAGACATAAAACTTGTAGTAACTTTTCTATTATTGGTATTCTAATGTTTATAGAATGGAAAAACATTGTATTTTTAAAAATAAATACACAACAATGTTTTAGAAAATAGTTAACCAAAAAGCAAAACAATCTATTATTAAGTAAAATACCCCATTAAAGTAACATAACAAAAAGCGCAAAACAGAAAAAATTTAAAACTAGGAAATTAAAAATAAAGTACACAACAATATTTTAGAAAATAATTACACTACAAAATATTTTGGTGTTTGGGTGAAAATTCGCTTTAATAAATAAATAATAAAATGTCGATTAAAAAAAGACGCTTGATTACATGCATGCCACTTGTTTACCAGGACTGAAGTCATCATTACATGCCCACTTGCACCCTAGACTTGGATTTTAGCAAGTCTGATGCGTGGTTTTGCGACCTTACAACAGGTTTTACCTCTCGAGGGATCTCAAGAGGCTTGCAATCCCCACCAGGCAGTGTACCTGACCGATGTAGTATAGTGAAGTGGCAAGTACCGGGGGATTGATCGTTCTCTAGGGGAATAGTGTCGTTAGGATTGAAAAACTACTCTAATAGGTCTAAGGGTGAGGGAAGATTATTTTTTGTATTTTTATAATTTTATGAAAGCAAGTAAAATCTCGGGTTTGAAGGAGTGGGCGGAATTAGTTGCTAGTCAACTAACCCAATTAACTACAAATGCAAATAAAATAAAATAACTGAAAATGAAAAGGTTGTGAAACTTATATGGGGAGAAATGTGTTTACTTAGATTTCCTTACTCCCTAACTATCTTTTACCGGTTGATTAGTGTGTATTAATTGCGTGGATGACGGGTGTATTCCTTAATACCAATCATGGGGTGGCGTACGTACTTCCCCAACTCTACAAGCTCCTACTTCACTCCTATGTCGAGCCGGCTAAGAAGCTCCTAACATGGGATCACTAGAATTCGCTCATGCATTAAATACAACCATATAAACCTAGTACGCATTGGTTCATGTTTCTTAAGACGTTCAAGCAAATTACCGTATAGGAGGTTAGCCAGTTTTCTTAAGCCTAACATCGATAAACAATCATCCAATACAATTAATAACACACTAACAACTAATAATCAATAGTTAGGTTTCATTAGATCTAAGCAAACACAAGATAAATCTAGCCTAGCATGTTAATTAAAAGACAAGAACAAGATATAATCAAACAACACATAGACATATTGATTGATTAAGTGATTACTTATCTTCAATTAAACATGGGAGATCCAAGGGTATGAAAACCCTTAAAAATGGCAGAAATTCGTCTTAGGGTTTCTCCTCACAAAGTTGCACACTAATGACAAAAAATTGCAAAACTATATATAGAATTTAGTGGCTGACGGCGTCACGTTATAGATCTTGACGCCGTCACCTCGCCGTGTCTAGGGTTCCCGGATGGTCTTCTTGACGCCGTCCCTCTTTAATCCTCCAAAATTTCTCTGGCTTATCAAGGGCTGACGGCGTCACAATAGAGCTTGACGCCGTCAAATGTACTTTCCAGCATATTTTTGAGACTTTGTCGTTTTCTTCACTTTTATGCTCCAAAAACGTCCAAAATGCTTCCTTTTCCAGATTTCTTCTCCAAAGTACCTAAAATGACAAAAGGAACGATTTAGGGCAATATTTGATCAAATAAATACGATTTAGGGCTTAAATGACCCCCTAAAAGCGGTACACTTTTCGCTTCATCAAATACCCTTACACTTGAGATTTGCTTGTCCTCAAGCAAATGTGCTTTTATTCTAATCAAAATACAAGTTAGGGGTCATTTAACGCTAATATAAAAGTAATTACAACAAATAGTCGTTCCACTTTAATCATAATAAGCACGGAGATTACAAACTAGCACCTCACAAGTAGTGTTTAGATACTCACATCTCTCAGGTGTCATAAAAGTATATCTCATAAATGAAAACGGATAATATCTCTCACTACCTGTCATAGCGAATAGATTACCATAGGCTTGGGAAAGGATCGAAAACCTCCTCCACTAGGCGTAAGCACCTAAGATAAACTATCAAAGAGGGCTTTTAAACGGGTTATAACGTTAGGTGTAGGGATATGATAAACACGGATTTGTTGGATAAGGGATATTTTACTGGTGGCGAGTTAAAGATCTTGATTAATTACATGTACAATATGGCGTTGCTAAGCCAAGACTAGACTCGACTTAAGCTAAAAACAAAATAACAAAAACATAAAATAAACATAAAATGAAACGGGATGGTAGTCCGTATGTTTTTTCTACTTTTCTTTTTCTCATTTTTTTGTATTTTTCTTGATTTTTTTTTTATTTTTTTAATATATTTTTTTTATACACTCTTGCCCTACCATCCAAAATAATACATCATAGGGGCGTTGCATTCCCCTTACACTTGAACTTTTACATAACTTTACAATTACTTTTAAAATATTTAGCACATATGGGGGTAATAATGTTGTTCTTCCCCATTACTCCATTACACTAGTACTTTACCCATGAGTCCCAATCGTCCCAAAACAATATGTACAAGGATATGACTCGACTTAGCAACCATGTAATCAATTAGATAATTAACTAAGGGTTTAAACAAATGTTGTCACAATAATGCACTAAAAATGAGTGCATACAAGGTAGGCTAAGGCGATTTGGGTGTACATTTAAGTGGGGTGTAAACAAATTCTTCCTTTAAGTAAAATGCTTAAAGGTCGAAACGAAAAGATAGGCTCTGAGGGGTGTACTAGGGGTATCGTGTACTAAAAATGAGTACAACGCAAAGGGTGTGGGAGAATTACTTGACAAATGTAGCCAATGTAATTATAACAAAAACACAGGTGTAAAACAATGGGTTAATCCTAATGCCTCTTATCATGTAGTAAATCTAACTACACGAATGTAGTCTCACTTGTGGCCTCGGAATGGTCCTAACGCAAGTTCTAGAATCTAAGTGCTACCGGTACACACATCATAGCATAAATGCTTTTCCTACCAATTCTAGGGGCGAACCTCACATATTTGGGGGTGGAAATTTTTTTAGTGGTACGGTTTTGTTCTAGTCATATAACTCCTATCCATGAGACGCTCATTAAGATCACAGTTTCACTCCTATATGTTGTAAAAAAATTTAAATTTGGCACTAAAATTTCCCTAACAAGTATTTATCTCAGTTTTATTACACATCTACCATCAAACAGACAAAAATCAAGCATAATAGCATTCTCTAAAGTATCGTACTTTACCCCCCTTACACTTAAGATGAACATTGTCCCCAATGTTCAAATAACAAGATGTAAAAGTAAATAAGGTAAAAGAATGAAATCAAGTACTCCCCTGATTCGTTTGGTGGATAAAGAGGTAACATGGTTAGATCTTCTTCCAAGAGAATGTAGAAGCTTCAAGACTAAAGCATCGCCAAAAGCTTGATTCCACATACATCTCCTTGTACAAAATAACCTGTTAAACCTGAGAAAACAAACACGAAAACCTGCATAACATCGGCGGGATAAATTCTATATAAGGATATAATGCTTGTGGAATGATTATTTTGCAGATTCCTGGAGTTTATAAGTTAGAGATTTAATAAAAACTTTTTATGAAAACAAAACTTTCAAAAATTTCAGAAAATTAAAACCTGACGCCGTCAGGTTGTAAAGCCTGACGCCGTCAGAAATGATCTGACAGAATTCTCATGTTAAGTTTCCGAAAAATTTCTGGAAAAACCTATACCTTCCTGGAAATCCTGCAAAATATCATTATGACTCGATACAATCATTTGACTCAAACAATTACTAATATGTATGTTAATTTAATATTATTACGATTCATGTTCATTTGTGTTCTAATAAACCGATTTGGATTTCCCTTACACTTAACTTTTGCAAAATACCTTTATATGTAGTTAAGACGAAGTTAAAAACAAGATAAAGCATTTTCACAATTTAGTTTTGAACATGAATCAATAATAATAAAAATTAAACATACATACGGAAGCAAATGAAATCAAACAAACAAATAAATAAACACACAAAGCAAATAAAGCTTGGGTTGCCTCCCAAGAAGCGCTTTTCTTTATTAACGAGTCTTGTAGCTAGACTCAAAGTCACCGTACATTACGTGACTCCATCATTGGTCACGGTTCCTAGGCCAGTCTCATTTGATTCCCTATCAGAATCACTTTCATAGTAAAGGTATTTCGGGTCCTCGAGATCAAAAGGATTATTTTGGTATTTAGAACTAAGCTCCTTATCATGCTTAAAGAATCCACTCGACCGGTCAAAAGTGTCCTTACATCCCCTTCTCACATCATCATCACATAACACGAGTTGGGAACTTAACCCATCGAGCCCTCCATAATCAATCTCCTTGAATTCTCTCATCTTGTAAGGCGTTTGGTATGAGATTTCCCTAATCCCATCGGTGAAAGTCATGATCCCGTTGAGCTCGTCAACAACTAAGCTTGTGGCCTTGCAAAAAGGTGCCCCAAAAACAACTTGTGATAACCTGGGATCGATGTACTTTTCGATATTATCGACGATTGCGAAGCTCATAGTGAATGTCATATTTCCTACAAACACCTGTACATCATCATCTATGCCAATGTCATCCTTCCCTTTATGAATCATTCCCCATCTGCAAATGTTGTTATAATGAAACAAGGACATCACATTTTTGGGTAAACATGTGTCAATGTAAACATTATAAAAATGATTGTGACCAATCATGCAAGGTATTTTGAGATTATTCGGATCACGTCGCTTAATTCGGCCAGGCCTTCTACCGTGTAGCCCCATGTGTTGCCAGTTGCTGATGGTTGATACTCATACACTTCTTCACAGCCATCCCGAAAAGTCACTTTCCTGACACCATCGGTAAATAATGCACTACTATCATCCTCATCGAGTATTACTCCCGTTGCTTTTATGAATGGTTTGCCTAGAACAAGGCTAGTTAAGGATGGGTTGATGATAGAGTTCATGTAATTAAATACAGTTAGCTCGATATGAAAGAGGAACTTTTCTATCACAATTGGTACCCTTCTTATTACCCCGATGATATTAAACCCTTCATATTTGACCTGTTTGGTGAAGGCTTCGTTATATAGAGAAAGGGATATTGCATTCATAGAAGAGTTGGGGTTTATGTAGGCATCTTTTATAAACTTTTTCCGAGTGGTGCAAGATATCTTAAAGACTCTGGGAGCGCCATCCTCTATTCTCTCTCCAAATCCCATAGGCAACTTTGCTGTGCCCCTATCAAGTTCCTTCACCAGGGGGCGGTCTAGCGGTCCTGGGAGCCCATGAGGCATTTCGGATTTCTCTTCCGAGCCCTTCTCATCACTCACCTCTCTTGTACTCGAGTCCTTTGGTGAGTCTAGATAGTCGCCGGGCGCCTCGGGGTTCTTTTCGGGAACTTCACCCTCCATTTCATTGTCCACGTTCTCGGTTGATTGTTGGTCCAGATTGGGTTTAGGAATAGGTATTGTTGTAATGGTGTTCACGAAGTGGAGTGGTTTTGAAGGGGTATGAGCATCTCTAGTTTCTTTTCCGTTTTGTGATATGTGTTTGAAGAGTTTACTAGGGTGCTTGATTTTTACAGGAGGGGGTGTTTGGTGAGTCACCGTGACAGATTAGATCTCATTAACTTGTGCCAACTCACAAGTTGACCTGCCAGCAATGCGATCATTGATAACTTTTAACAGGTTATCAACCTTGTTGTTCATATCAACTTGCTGTTGTCTGAATTGATTCTCAAGTTTGGAGAGCTGTGTTTCTTGAGAGAGAATGAATTTTTGCAGTGATTCCTCATGATTTTGTTGTTTATGCGTATGCTGATGAGGATAATGTTCAGACCAGGTGAGTGGGGGAGAGTCATTGAATGATACGCTCCGAGTTTGGTTCCAACTAAAATTTGGCTTACTCTTCCATGCCTCATACCTATCTTCGGAATTCTTGGGTCCATAATTAGTGGTGAGCCACTTATCTCCCGCCTTATCGATTCGCGAGGATGCGAATTCTTTGAAAGCCTGTTTGGGGAGTTCCATGCAATCATGAGTGTCGTGGGGACCACTACATAATTTACACGAAGAAGTGATTTTGTTCACTTGGCCTGAAGGTTTAGGAGCCTCGTAGGATTTCATAAGAAACTTGACTTGGTCTTCAAGTTCTATGATCCTACGGTCGGAAGTGCTTGAATTGTTCGAAGGCAAAGATATTGCCTTGACCGTTTTATTCAAATCACGGGGATCACTCCAACTTTCGTTGTCATAAAGAGCAAGATCTTCTAGGAGAGCCCATGATTGTTCCGCACTTAGATCACGTAGCTTACCACCGGCAGATTGGTCAATGGTTTGCCTCGTGGAGAGATTGATATGGTCATAGAAGATTTGGACTTGGAGCCAAAGTTCAATGCCATGGTGAGGGACTTTTTGGAGTAAGTCCTTTAATCGAGTCCATGCCTCGTAGAGGGTTTCGCCTTGACGTTGTTGGAACATCAAGATATCATTCCTTAGCTTGGTAGTTCTTCCTGGTGGGAAAAACTGAGCGAGGAAACAAGTGGTGAGATCATCCCAAGAGGTGATAGATCCTGCGGGTAGACGCTCTAGCCATTGACTAGCTTGGTCCCGCAGAGAGAATTGAAAGAGACGCAGTCGGGTCGTCTCTCGAGTGGCAACATCAAGGTCTATAGAATCAACGATTTTGAGAAAGTCCTTGAGATGTTGATTAGGATCTTAGGAACGAAGTCCATGGAATGCGCATCCGCTTTGCACCAATCGGATGGTGTCAGATCGCAAGGGAGTGACATTGGCTCCTTGAGTGAGCTCAATGGTGTTTCGATAGCCATGGTGGCTAGGACGAGAGTAGTCTCCTAAGGTATGGGCTCTAGGAGGTGGGTGTTGTTGTGGTGGTGGGTTGTTGGGATCAAGGATATTACCACCTTCCATGATGTCGGATGGTAATGGTTACGAACAAAGAAACGAAGAAAAAAAGATAGACTAAAGAAAATCTAGAAAAAAATAAAATAAAAATCTCACTAGAAAGGAATCTAGTGAGTAGACCTAATAAAATAAAAATTCAACCTAAACAATAACTATTCCCCGGCAGCGGCGCCAAAAACTTGATGCGTGGTTTTGCGACCTTACAACAGGTTTTACCTCTTGAGGGATCTCAAGAGGCTTGCAATCCCCACCAGGCAGTGTACCTGACCGATGTAGTATAGTGAAGTGGCAAGTACCGGGGGATTGATCATTCTCTAGGGGAATAGTGTCGTTAGGATTGAAAAACTACTCTAATAGGTCTAAGGGTGAGGGAAGATTCTTTTTTGTATTTTTATAATTTTATGAAAGCAAGTAAAATCTCGGGTTTGAAGGAGTGGGCGGAATTAGTTGCTAGTCAACTAACCCAATTAACTACAAATGCAAATAAAATAAAATAACTGAAAATGAAAAGGTTGTGAAACTTATATGGGGAGAAATGTGTTTACTTAGATTTCCATACTCCCTAACTATCTTTTACCGGTTGATTAGTGTGTAATAATTGCGTGGATGATGGGTGTATTCCTTAATACCAATCGTGGGGTGGCGTACGTACTTCCCCAACTCTACAAGCTCCTACTTCACTCCTATGTCGAGCCGGCTAAGAAGCTCCTAACATGGGATCACTAGAATTCGCTCATGCATTAAATACAACCATATAAACCTAGTACGCATTGGTTCATGTTTCTTAAGACGTTCAAGCAAATTACCGTATAGGAGGTTAGCCAGTTTTCTTAAGCCTAACATCGATAAACAATCATCCAACACAATTAATAACACACTAACAACTAATAATCAATAGTTAGGTTTCATTAGATCTAAGCAAACACAAGATAAATCTAGCCTAGCATGTTAATTAAAAGACAAGAACAAGATATAATCAAACAACACATAGACATATTGATTGATTAAATGATTACTTATCTTCAATTAAACATGGGAGATCCAAGGGTATGAAAACCCTTAAAAATGGCAGAAATTCGTCTTAGGGTTTCTCCTCACAAAGTTGCACACTAATGACAAAAAATTGCAAAACTATATATAGAATTTAGTGGCTGACGGCGTCACGTTGTAGATCTTGACGCCGTCACCTCGCCGTGTCTAGGGTTCCCGGATGGCCTTCCTGACGCCGTCCCCTTTAATCTTCCAAAATTTCTCTGGCTTATCAAGGGCTGACGGCGTCACAATAGAGCTTGACGCCGTCACATGTACTTTCCAGCATATTTTTGAGACTTTGTCGTTTTCTTCACTTTTATGCTCCAAAAACGTCCAAAATGCTTCCTTTTCCAGATTTCTTCTCCAAAGTACCTAAAATGACAAAAGGAACGATTTAGGGCAATATTTGATCAAATAAATACGATTTAGGGCTTAAATGACCCCCTAAAAGCGGTACACTTTTCGCTTCATCAAAGACCCTTACTTACACCCCTAAAAAGTCGCTTAAGAGACTTTTTTCCTACCTTTTTTCTTTTACCCATCAAAGAAAGGCAGTAATGATGACTTCAGTCCTGCTAATTGATCATCTTTATTTGATGGGTAAAAGAAAAAAGGCGGGATGCGTGTTTTAATTTTTGTTTTTTTTTTATTCTTGTACTTTTCTACTTGTGGGTCATATGAATGTAATGGTTGTCATGAAAAAATATCAATGGAAATTTTGGTAACAATAACACTGTACAACTAGACTTACAAACTGAAATATTTAAAGATATGTTTCGTAGTCCAAACATCGAAAATGAATACTCGTACACAACAATCTTTTAGAAAATAGGTAACCAGAAAGCACAACAATCTTTTATTAAGTACAATAGCCTATTAAAGTAACATAACAAAAAGAACAAAACAGAAAAAATTTAAAAACCTTCAAACAATTACCAAAACAACAACTATGAAATTAAAAATAATTAGTACACAACAATCTTTTAGAAAATAATTACACTACAAAATATTTTGGTGTTTGGGTAAAAGTCGCTTTTATAAATAAATAATAAAATGTCGCTTAAAAATAGTCGCTTGAATTTAAGTACAATTATGATTGACATGTTTAACCTGACAGCAATGAAGTCATCATGCCACTTGCACCCTAGAGTTGGATTTTAGAAAGTCGCTTATATACCCTCTAAAAAGTCGCTTAAGAGACTTTTTTCCCCTGTTCTTTCTTTTACCCATCAAAAATCAAAAATTAACCCTAGATGTGTAAATTTAATTTCTAAAACTCCTAAATGAGTAAAAATAGTTTTAGAAAAAAGAATTACATATATTTTTTATTTATTTCATCTATTATGAATTAAAAATACTTTTAATCTAAAAAAAATATTAAAAATAGTTAACTCTTTAACAAAAAATATGAAAAATTTATGAAAAGTACCTTAAACAATGAGGAATATAGGAAAAATAAGGATTGACTGCTTATCTAGATAAGCTGTGAATAAGTTAAAAATAGAAATTAAGCTAAAAGGGTGAAATAGGTTTAAGTAAAATTCAAATACAACCTTAGTCGAAAAAGACCCAAGGGCGCTGTTGGTATTGGTGTGTGTGTTAAATGGTTGACTATGGTTGAGGTCATGGGTTCGAGCCCTGCTCACCCTTGGCTTCCTAAATTCCCATTTTTTTTTATTTTTTTACAAAAACTTTTTACGGAAATTTTAAACAACTTAAAAATAAGCACTTTAAAACATCCTTTGTTTGCATTTATAGATTTGATTTTGCTGTTTACATATTTCAGTTTGCAATTGCATATGCAGTTTAGTGGAGTGTTTGGAATAACCCAGTTTGACTTATAAAGTCAACATATAAAAAAAAACTAGTAACCATACTGCATTGTTAATAACATATTAATTACAACATATCAGTGAAATTACATTTACACTGAAAGACAACATAGCATTTCTTGCAGGAGATTCACTTGGTTAATTGACTAGCAGGTGAATCACTTGGTTTATGAGTTGGAGGTTCTTCATTAGGTGATTCACTTGCAGATTCTTCACTTGGTTTTTGAGTAGCAGGTTCCTCACTTGGTGCTTGACTTGGGCATACTCCACTTGCTGTTTGAGTTGCAGTTGGTTCAGTTTCTTCATCACCACTGCCCAAGTAGGCACCAACTCTTGTAGATGCATTAATATGTAAGCCAATTACATATCCACTACTATCTGTTGTAGTTGTGTTTTCCCTTGTAACACCACCTCTACCAGTATAAGATGGGGTTCCCCTTCTTTCAAGGCACACTGGACAAACATACCACCTGAAATCCGTATAAGGGGGACGCCTTGCAAAAAAGGTCAATCCAGCCTTGTTTTCACTTTCAACCCAACAGTCAATGCAGACCATTTGACAACCATTTTGTGCATCCATGGTAAAAAGCAATTGATATGATAAAGAGTTGATGATAACTGGGGTATTATATAATGCAGAAAAAAAAGGATATAATATGGTACAATGTAGTTGTTGAACAACTAGATAGGATTAAAAACAATATAAATGCTTACAATGGAGCCAAAACATTGACATTTTGAAATTTTTTACTATTGCATACTAGGACCATTTAGGACAAACATTTTTTTTTGCTCGAACTAACTCCATTTAGGACAACATTTATTGTCAATAAACATTGTGTACGCACTAGAATAAGCTAGTTATCTGATCTAATCTATTCTTCTATAACTAATAAGCACTAAGGATCTACAATAAGCAGCTTGTGTACTCATTTTCAAGTTATTTCTTAATTTAAGTAGATATAAAAAGTTGCTTTTATTAAAAATGCTTATTTTTAAGTGGTTAAAAAAGTTCCATAAAAAGTTTTTGTTAAAGAAATTAAAAACCGGAAGTTGGGAAGCCAGGGGTGAGCAGGGCTCGAACCCCTGACCTCAACCAACCTCAACCGCCTTACACACCACACCAACACCAACTGCGCCCTTGGGTCTTTTTTGACTAAGGTTGCATTTAATATTTACTTAACCAATTTTTCCTTATTTAGGGTAATTCCCCTTTTAGCTTATTCACAGCTTATCTATATAAGCTGTCGATTCCTTTTTATTTTTCCTACGTTCCTTATAGCTTAAAGTAATTTTCTAGAATTTTTCATAATTTTTCTTATGAATTTAGTATTTTTAATATTATTTTTAGTATAAAATATTTTGTTGTTTGGGTAACAAGTCGCTTTAAAAACTAAATAATAAAATGTCGCTTATAAAAAGTCGCTTGATTACATGCATGCCACTTGCTTACCAGGACTGAAGTCATCATTACATGCCCACTTGCACCCTAGACTTGGAATTTAGAAAGTCGCTTAAATACCCCCTAAAAAGTCGCTTAAGAGACTATTTTCCCTCCTTATTTCTTTTAACCGCCTTTTTTCCCGCGCACACAACAATTAAGTCGCTTTAATAAATAAATATTAAAATGTTGCTTAAAAAAGTCGCTTGAACATAAGTACAATTATGTTTGACTTGTTTACCCTGACAGCAATGAAGTCATCATTACATGCCACTTGCACCCTAGAGTTCAATTTTAGAAAGTCGCTTAAATACCACATAAGAAGTCGCTTAAGAGACTTTTTTCCCACCTTATTTATTTTACCCGCCTCTTTTCCCGCGTATACAACAAAAGAAGTCGCTTGAATAAATAAATAATAAAATTTCGCTTGAAAAAAGTCGCCTGAATCTAAGTACAATTATGTTTGACTTGTTTACTCTGACAGCAATTAGGTCATCATTACATGCCACTTGTACCCTAGAGTTGGATTTTAGAATGTCGCTTATCTACCCCTAAAAAGTCGCTTAAGAGAGTTTTTGTGGATGACTGACAAGTGTGTGTTATTATATACGAATGTCTGACAAGTCAAACTACCAAAACCCACATTGTATAACGAAAAAAGAAAAAAATAAATAAGAAAAAAAGGATAAATAAATAACACAACTACAAAGTAATACTAATATTTTTAGATTTCATTATACATAAAAGTTGATTACAACAAGACCATTCAGGTCTTCATGACATCCATCAACATGATAACAGATCAAAAGAAGACAACATACAACCATGATGTTAAAATCCACAAAAGAAGGTAACCAAGCTGTGCACATGAAGCCCTAATCATAAATATCCATGATGGTGAGGTGATGATCCTTCTCAGATAAACCATCACGCACCTCAACCATCATGGCCGTAACGGCCTCGAGCCTCCTCCTCTCCCTGATCTGAACCTTACTCAAGCATTCATTAATGTCACCGCCAGTTTCTTCATCGTAATCGTTGAGCGACCACACTTCAGCCATTCTCGCTGACCTTTTTTCAATCTTTTTTTGAAGCTCATTACGTTTCTCCCCAAGATACCTTAGGAACACTTCGTCCTCTGTATGCTCTTGAACAAAGAGAAAACTGAAGGCTTTGTGTAGCTTTTCTGACCCAGATACTTCTTTCAGTTCATTGATCAAAGGGGTTTCAACATTGTCAGCCATTGATTGATTGGTTTGATAGGAGTCGGAGGGTTTTTTTGTGGGTGAAAAATGATAAAAAAAAAAATATATAATAAAGCCTAACACAAGTACTAAGGCATTTATAAGCAATGAAACTAAATTGGAACTGAACAGGCTTCATTACAAAACTTAACTGAAGTATTAATTTCCCATTCGGTTTAATTTCCCATGCAGAAATAACTAACGGTCAAAGTTTGCAAATTATGATAAAAGATGCCTTAAACACACTACAAAAATCATTATTATACCAAAACATCTTTATTATTAAGAATATATATATATAAAAAATCTTAAAATTCATTAAAAATAAAAACGTTACATAAATTAGAGATTAACAAACTGCGATACGGTAATGAAAATAAAACTACAAATTAAGAAAAAGGATCATCTGAAACCCAACCGTCTTCACTCGAAGAGGACCTAAACTCGCCAGCATAATACTTTCCTTCCATGATGTCAAACTAGTTCTTCCTCCGATGTTCTTCATCACTGGCTTGCTGCTCCAAACGAGCAGCTTCTTCTTGTAGTTCTTGTTCCTCTATTTGTCTCCTAACTTCCTCATCTTGCTCTAGAAGTCGGAGTTCATCCTCCGTGAGTCCAAATGGATTGAGTTGTTGTTCGAAAACTGGTGGAGTGTTTACCAGTTCATTTTCTGGTCGAAAAACCGAAAAGATATCTTCGGGTGAAGTGTGATAAACTTCATCTTCTGGTGGAAAGATATCTTCTGGCACTTGTTCTGGACTTGGAAATTGTTAGGAAAGATAAGTGTGTGTGAATTGTGTGTATGAGAAACAACAGAGTGTGGGTATATATAGGAAATTTTTTGAATTTGAATATGAATTTTATTTTATGTAAGAAAAATAAATTAAAAAAAAAAAGAGAAAAAAGAAAAAGGACAAACGTGTGACAAACTCGGTCACAATTTAGACCGATATATGTTTTCTACCTTACTCGACCGACTTGAGACCAAAACAACACAAAGGGTGTGACCGAATAAAATATCGGTTACATTTGGTGATCGGCCGATATTTTCGGGTCCATTGTGGCCAGCCTAAATTATTGTGGTCTATCATAAATATCATAATAGTCTATGCTGGTTATGGATTTCTTAAGTAACTTTATCAATTTTGTAAGTTGTGAATTCCTTTAGTTAAATCACTAAATTATTGTGGTCTATCATAAATATCATAACTATCTTTTAGAAAATAATTACACTACAAAACATTTTGGTGGTTGGGTAAAAGTCGTTTTAATTAATAAATAATAAAATGTCGCTTAAAAAAAGTCGCATGGATCTAAGTACATTTCTGATTGACTTGTATACCCTGACAAGCAATGAAAGGCTTGTTTAACCTGACAAGCAATGAAGTCATTATTACATGTCACTTGCACCCTAGAGTTTGATTTTAGAAAGTCGTTTATCTACCCAGTTAAAAGTCGCTTAAGAGACTTTTTTTTGTTCCTTAGCTTAAATGTTGGTTGTTTCAGCTATTTTCTAGCTTATTTAACTAGATATAAAAAAGTTGCTTTCATTAAAAATGCTTAATCTTAAGTGCTTAAAAAGTTCCATAAAAAGTTTTTGTTAAAAAAATAAAAAACGGGATGTTGGGAAGCAAGGTGTGAGCAGGGCTCGAACCCATGACCTCAACCAACTTCAACCGTCTTACACACCACACCAACACCAACACCAACTGGGCACTTGGTTCTTTTTCGACTAAGGTTGCATTTAATATTTACTTAACCACTTTTTCCTTATTTAGGCTAATTATACTTTTAGCTTATTCACAGCTTATCTAGATAAGCTTTCGATTCCTTTTTAATTTTCCCAAGTTCCTTATAGCTTAAAGTAGTTTTCCAAAAAATTTCATAATTTTTCGTATTATTTTACTATTTTTAATATTATTTTTAGTATAAAAGTGTTTTTAATTCATTAAAAATAAAATAAAAAGCAAAAAAATTATTTTTTTTTCTAAAATTATTTTTAATCATTTAGGACTTTTAGCAATCAAATTTACACATCTAGGGTTAGTTATTGATTTTTATGTTTTCTTAAGCCCGTTTAATTCCCGATTAAGAGCCCTTTTATAGTTTAATTTATGTTTTTTGCGTATTTGTGCTTTACTTTCGTGTTTCATATGCTTATTAGTTGATTTTTAGTGCATGTTCAAATTCAAAATCAAATGCAAAATTAAAATTCAAATTCAAAATTCAAAAATCAAATAAGAGCACTCCGGTGTCTTAACGTTACACCCGAGTTAAAGTTTCAGATGGCTGCGTTAAACCCAAGTGAACGCCACCATGGTCTTGCGTTAACCATTTTTTTCTAAAAATTTTGTGAAAGCAATTTTTCTAAATTTTTTTAAAAAAGCTTGAAATAAGCCAAAGAAACTGAGAAGTACTAACTTAAGGTTCAAACCATACCCAGTAATTGTAAAAGGTTACATTTATTCAAAATGAAAATGCTTTACATATTTTGAAATCTAATTCCAAAATGCAAATGCTAATCCAAACACCCCACTATATTCCAAAAGGCAAATCGTTTAGTTACTTATACATCAAATAGTCAAACTGCCAAATTGACTTGTAAAAGTCAAACTAACCAATTACCAACAACAAGAAAACTTTTTATTGCCAAACACTATCATTTAGTAAAAACTCAAATTTTTATTGATCGGTTTCATGTTGACAATCATTACAAACTTCCCTATCATCTAAACATACACTTAGCTAGACCCACAACTTTCCCTATCACCCTTTTCCTTCATTTCCTTCCTTTCCTTTAGATATTTAAACACAGCTTCAAGATTCTAAATCCTTGTTTCCAAATCATAAACCTTTGATAACCTGATGTTGGCAGCCTCTTCCTTCTCCTTCTTAACACCCAAACGGTCTTCATTGGAGCAATCCTCTTTCCTCAACCCACTGTACAAAGCCTTCCCCTTATCGTTTTGTGCCATTGTTAGTTATTTTGGTTGAATGTGTGTTGCTGGTAATTTAGGGTTTTATAGAATTTAAGAAAGAGGGAAATAATACTACGGTACAACTTTGGGTTAGATTTAACTAGATTATAGTTAGAAATGTGGTTGGACTATTATGCCCTTGAAAATATAACACAAAACGTGGTAGTTAGGTAAGAAGTCGCTTTAATAAATAAATCATAAAATGTCGCTTAAAAAAAGTCGCTTGAAACTAAGTACAATTCTGATTGACTTTTTTACCCTAGAGTTGGAAATTAGAAAGTCGCTTATCTACCCAGTTAAAAGTCGCATAATAGACTTTTTTCGTTCCTTAGCATAACTGTTGGGTGTTTCAGCTATTTTCTAGCTTATTTAACTAGATATAAAAAAGTTGCTTTCATTAAAAATGCTTATTTTTAAGTGCTTAAAAAAGTTCAATAAAAAAGTTTTTTGTTAAAAAAATAAAAAACGGGAAGTTGGGAAGCAAGGGGTGAGCAGGGCTCGAACCCCTGACCTCAACCAACCTCAACCGTCTTACACACCACACCAACACCAACTGTGCCCTTGGGTCTTTTTCGACTAAGGTTGCATTTAATATTTACTTAACCAGTTTTTCCTTATTTAGGTTAATTCTCCTTTTAGCTTAATCACAGCTTACCTTGATAAGCTGTCGATTCCTTTTAATTTTTCCTAAGTTCTTATATCTTAAAGTAGTTTTCCAGAAATTTTCATAATTTTTCGTGTTAATTTACTATTTTTAATATTATTTTTAGTATAAAAGTGTTTTTAATTCAATAAAAATAAAATAAAAAGCAAAATAATAAAAAAAAATTTTCTAAAATTATTTATAATCATTTAGGACTTTTAGCAATCAAATTTACACATCTAGGGTTACTTTTTGATTTGTAGGTTTTCTTAAGCCCATTTAATGCCCGATTAAGAGCCCGTTTCTAGTTTAATTTATGTTTTTGCGTATTTGTGCTTTACTTTCTTGTTTCATATGGTTATTAGTTGCTTTTTAGTGCATGCTAAAATTCAAAATCAAATGCAAAATTCAAATTCAAATTCAAAATGCACTAATCAAATAAGAGCACTCGGTGTCTTAACGTGACACCCGAGTTAGAGTTTCACATTGCTGCGTTAAACCCAAGTGAAGGCCACCGTGGTCTTGCGTTAACCAGTTTTTCCTAAAACTTTTGTAAAAACAATTTTTCTAAAACTTTTTAAATAAGCTGGAAATAAGCCAAAGAAACTGATCAGTACTAACTTAAGGTTAGTAATGCTAGTATTGCAATTAAAACTGCCTAAGCTATTTATAACTAAATAAGCTAACCAATAAGCTCTAGAGCTGAACAAAACCTAATCTATATATCTAATAAGCACTAAGCAAGCTGAATAAGCTAAGATCAATAAGCAAACAGATCTGAAAACACATAGTGTTAGCTTTTACAAATTAACCTAATACCACCGAAAACCATTCTTAGGCAAACTCACATACATAAACTACAAACAGTAGAAGAATTCCACTAAGGCTGTGCGGGAAGCTCGGTGGAGTTTCGACAGCATCCTAGCCAACTCCCAATTCTTCCTCACATTTTCAGACTCATCATCACTCAAATTGCTGAGCTTGTTATAAAGTATCTTCAGCAAGGGGGAACACACAAGTACGAGCTTTATTATTTGTAATTCATTCTCTGATCTAGGAAAAGATCGAAACACCACACTCTTCAGTTGCCCCGACCTCATTCTGTTGCTACCTAAATATAATGAATAAATTTCCAAAGGTAGATCCCTTTCCAATGCAGCCTGCAAATTGAGATAGTGTTGAGATGCACAACCATGGCAATTTAAGATGATGTATTTGATACATATGCATTCCACTTACTATGGTTTCTTGCGTTTGCAATTTTGGAGCTCCAGAAATCATTTGAATGATGAATGATACCATTGCATTGTTCCCAAAATCGACTCTGGATAGATTTAGAGTCTTAAGGGATACAAATGCCACAGGGATATTCATCCAAGAGCTACCTTCTGCCAACAACTACAAAAGGTCGATTTTTCGTAAGTTTTAAAGATAACATTTCATAAGTATTAGAGATTACTTTAACATTCTGTAATTTGAAGTGTAAAACACAAATTGGTCTTACCTTGCACTCCCCAAAATCCAATGTAAGGGACTAAATATTGGGAAGACTTCTCAGCTGAAAGATATTGTAAGTTGTGATTGTCGTGGGATGGTGCCAAACACTGAATGACAAATATAACTTCTTCAGATTCCCAAGTTGTGCAATATCCAATAGTCTCATCTCGTTTGTATCAGTACGATTCATTTTAAAAGATTCAAGTAAGGGACAACGCGAAATAAACTTCCAAATTGTACCGGTTTGAAAGTTAACAGACAACAATTCTAAGCTCAATAGATTTGGAAAGCTAATAAAAGATACCAAACTAGGAATAGTACACGAGTGAAGTCCCAGACGTTCCAACTCCATTCGAGAATACAGTTGTGTTGGCAACATAACTGGTTCACCATACCAGTTTCGAATTGTGAGCTCCTCAATTCCTTCCCGAGCCAAAAACAACAGCCAATCATGAATCTCTTCATAATTGAAGAGATCTTGTCCAAACAGCGTTTTGGGATCTATGGAGAAGACAAGCCTTCTTACGGGACCTTTGATCTGGAATAGCAGTCTAGTAATATGCCTCCCATCAAACTTATTTGACAATAAAAAAAAGAAATCCTCGTCAACTATAACATCGGTGAGCAAAGTCTACTTAACCCTCCAGTTTCTCGCTAAACTATCGGTCCTCACCGCATCTTTTAGTGGCAAATAATTCATAATATTAGTGATCACGTTATCTGGCATGTTGCTAATATAGTCCGGCATGTTAGTGATAAAATTACGTCCAAAAGACATGGTATTGTTGGAATTTGATATGGTTTTGTGAGTTTTGGAAAATGAAAGTTTGGATTTCGTATTGGATTTGGTTTTTGATAAGGGTTTGTGTAACTATGGTGGGTATAGGGGTTTGGTGGGTGGGTTTATTGGTTCGCGCGCAAAATTAACTAGCCTATCAGAAAATTCGCTTATCTACCCAGTTAAAAGTCGCTTAAGAGACTTTTTTTGTTCCTTAGCATAACTGGTGGCTGTGTCAGTTATTTTCTAGCTTATTCAACTAGATATAAAAAAGTTGCTTTCATTAAAAATGCTTATTTTTTAGTGCTTAAAAAAGTTCAATAAAAAAGTTTTTGTTAAAAAAATAAAAAACGGGAAGTTGGGAAGTAAGGGGTGAGCAGGGCTCGAACCCCTGACCTCAACCAACCTCAACCATCTTACACACCAAACCAACACCAACTGCGCCCTTGGGTCTTCTTCGACTAAGGTTGCATTTAATATTTACTTAACCAGTTTTTTCTTATTTAGGCTAATTCCCCTTTTAGCTTATTCACAGCTTATCTATATAAGCAGACGTTTCTTTTTTATTTTTCCTAAGTTCCTTATAGGTTAAAGTAGTTTTCCATAAAATTTCAAAAATTTTCGTGTTAACTTACTATTTTTAATGTTATTTTTAGTATAAAAGTGTTTTTAATTCATTAAAAATAAAATAAAAAGCAAAAAAATATAATTTTTTCTCTAAAATTATTTTTAATCATTTAGGACTTTTAGCAATCAAATTTACACATCTAGAGTTACTTTTTGATTTTTAGGTTTTCTTAATGCCCGATTAAGAGCCCGTTTCTAGTTTAATTTATGTTTGTGCGTATTTGTGCTTTACTTTCTTGTTTCATATGGTTATTAGTTGCTTTAAACCCAAGTGAACACCACTGTGGTCTTGCGTTAAAGGCAAAAACAACCACCCACGTTATAAGTTGCCAAAATAAAGTCGCTCAAAAAGTATTTGTTGCGCTAATAATGAACTGTCTGATTAGTAGTTTTTGTATGTTTTAGTAATGAACTATCTGATTAGGCTGTTCATGGCATTACTTGTATGTATTAAACTTTTTTAAGTAACAATTTCAATTTCAAACTTGATAAAGCCTTTCTGGTAGTAGAACAAAATGTTACCTAAATACTGACATGGAATCAAGCTGCACAAACAAATGACAAACATACTACATGCGCAATAATATTTTATTAAGTACAAGACTCTATTAAAGTAACAAAACAAAAAGCACAAAACATTTTGGGGGTTGGGTAACAAGTCGCTATAATAAATAAATCATAAAATGTCACTTAAAAAAAGTCGCTTGAATCTAACCACTTGTTTGATTGACTTATTTACCTTGACAAGCAATGCAGTCATCTTCACTACGGTTTGTCTCTCGTTCAAGGATTCGTGGTTGCGGTTTGAGTTATTTGGGAAATTGTTGGTTGCGGTTTGCCAAAAATCTCTGACAGAGGTTTGGATTCTAACTATTAAGGGAAATACGACAAAAAGTACTGATAGTGACATGTTGTCCTTTAGCGGCTGCAGTTTGTGATTCTTGTCCTTTGCGGTTTGTTGTTTTGTCCTGCGGTTTGACTTCTTGCGTTTTGAGGTATTGCGGTTTGACTTATTGCGGTTTAGCTTTTCTGCGGTTTGACCAGTCCTGCGGTTTGACCAGTCTTGCGGTTTGACCAGTATTGCGGTTTGTCGTTCAGTGCTGTAGTTTGACGTCTGCGGTTTGAGGTTACTCTGCGGTTAGAGTTTTCTGCGTTTTGTGGTATTGCGATTTGAGTCTTCTGCGGTTTGTGATATTCTGCGGTTTGTGGTACTGCGGTTTGAGGTCTTTGCGTTTTGAGGTTTCTGCGGTTTGACCAAAGTTGACTTTTTACGTCAAAACTTCAAACGGTCATAACTTTTGAACCGTAACTCCGTTTTTCAGCGAATTACCTATCAAAATGACCGTGAGACCAAGGAGAAGGACATGTTTTAGGAAATTATTCATTCAACCCAACTTTCGAAGCCTGAAATCGCTACAAAATGAAGTTATTGAGATTTTAAGTTTTCAGACCAAAATTTCACCATAATAACTTGCATCAACCAAACCAAATCACAACTAAATAACAGATTACCAAGTCTACCAAACTGTCATCATAACACATTCAAGTAATCATTATCATTTCACGGTTTATTCTTGATTTTTATAAAATCCCGCTAAAGAATCTATTTCTCGGTTTAAATCATAGAATTGTAAAATCCCGTGCACGTTTACATCATGTCTACTACTTCAGATTCTTTCATATCTGAGGTACTCAAGTTGTACGACACGTACTATAAACATAAGACTTCCAATACAACAAATAAACGTGTTTGATTCTGATATTGCTAATATGGAATCTTTGTGCTCGAATTCGTAAGAGAGAGTGTTGCATCAGCCACAACAATTGCACGATGATGCAAAGGAAAGTTACATAGAATGCTTTCGACTACTTCATTCACATCTCAAGGTTCTCTCAGAAATACCTGGATCCATGGGAGGATTCGAACGAGCATTTGCATCACTCTTTGGTCAAGATGTTCAGACTTTCATAGGCACTATGTTCCTGAACTTAGATCAACTAGAACAACAACTTGACAAAGAAGAATTTCATGAAATTTGATCCATGGCTGCTCTTCGAGTGATCAACAAACAACTTCAGTGTTCATCAATTCACAATACACTTGGGATTATGATAGTCAAATGACAGAAAAGTGTTTTACTGATTACATTGAAATTGAAGTTAACATGTTCAGAGAAACATTACTCCAACACATGGATAATGTTAAGAAGTACATTGAGGAAAGAGCACAACACAAAATAAAGTATGACATCAAGATAAATGAAAGTCAGATGCAATCAAGAGAGATTAAGGTTGATTCGAGTAAAGCACTGGGTGCTAGTTCAGTTGTCACAAAATGCAGTGGGACAAAGTCAGAAAAGTATGATACAAGCAGCAGTTATGTGACTCATATCACACATGGTGTGGATGCTGATATCAGACCAGTAAATGACCAAGTGCCATTTGCTGAGGTACATTTAACTGTTCAACATAATGTCCTTGCTAGTGAACAACAACATACTGATCAATCTGAACCTGTTTATGACACATATCTGTTGGAAAAGGCTGATAGCAATACCACTCCTGATTTAACAAATATGAGTCATAAGGGGGGAGAAATTGACCAGGATGTTGAACATGATCAAGTTATAAGTCCTTTGGTTAAGGCTGAGCTTTTCAAAACGAATGATATGGTTGAAAAATAAGTTTATAATGAACTTTCAAACAGATTCTTACAACTTGAAAAACATTGTATTTCACTTGAAATATCAATACAACAAAAGGAAGAAAGTCTACAAACTAACAAACCATGTAATAATCCGGAATTTCCTGAATTTCGTGAATTTTTTGAGATAAACGATTTGAAAGCTCAGCTACAAGCCAAAAACTTAAAGATCAACAATTTGAAAACTCGAATTAATATGCATGATAAAAGTAAAGAAGCCAAGGTTAAACATGACATTGATGCAATTGAAACAAGAAACATCGAATTAGAACTTAAAGTGGATAAATTACTTAAGGAAAATGATGCTTTGAAAAAACATTACAAAGACCTGTATGATTCTATCAAAGAAACAAGAACTAAGACTACTGAACAAACAACTTCTTTGATTGCAAATAATGATAAATTCAAAGCTCAACTTCAGGAAAAGGGTTTTACAATTGCAGCGTTGAAAAACGAGGTAAGAAAATTGACAGGAAATAGTGTGAACACTAAGTTTGCAAAACCATCAATCTTGGGAAACCACCACTTAGAAACCAATCAGTTGTTAGACAACCGACTGCGTTTAGATCTGAACGACCAATATCTTCAAAACCACGGTTTGCCTCCCAAGTTGATTTGAAACAAGTTTTGTCAAAACCAGTCACTTCACAGTCTAGACCTATGGAAAAGGAATATACGTTTGCAAAACCTCATCACATGAGTACCTCTAGCTCTTTTAGGATTAGTTCAAAGCGTGTGTCATTTGTGATACCAAATGAACATGTTAGAACTAAAAACAGTGTTCAGAATCACAACCTAGAGGATGCTAAGAAAAACACACATGAAAAGACTAGGAATTTGCCGGCTTCTAAGAGTAGTTGCATATCGATTAATGCGATTCCCGTAGCAGATCATTCTAAGAATTCTAGATCTTTCTCTGAATCCAAACACTTTGTTTGCTCAACTTGTCAGAAATGTGTTTTTAAGGCGAATCATGATAATTGTGTAACAAAATTCCTGAAGGAAGTAAATACTCGTGCTAAGGTTCAATCCTCTAAGACTAGAAACAACAACAAGCCCGTAGAACCAAAGAAGTATATTCAGAAACCTGGCAGGCAGATTGCTATAGGACAAAGGTTTTCTCCCAACAAGTCTTTCACTGTGCATGAGAAACCAAACACTCCTAGATCTTGTCTTAGGTGGATTCCGACAGGTAGAATTTTTAAGATTGTTGGTCTTAGATGGATACCTATTAGAAATATGTTCACTGAGTGCAGAACCAAGGTTGACAGTGAAACCCCAAATGGTTTAAATACTGATATCACTAACCCATATAAATGCAAACAAACTCTTAATGTCAATGCAGGAAGTCTTTACTTAAGTGAAGGCACATCGTTCACTCCTATTAAGGAAAGACTCAGGGTTTGGGTGCCGAAAAGACTGATATCTCATGAATTAGGGGTTCAAGCAATTCAAGCTTGATGAACATCAATGACAATGACGTCTGTTCACATCAATTCAGGCCTCGATCTTCAATGACATATGACGTTTGAACACTGTAGTTCAAGCCTCGGGCCTCAATGTCAACATAATGGCATCTGCAGATAACACTTCAGGCCCCGCTCCTCAAAGAAACGAAAGGTGTATGCTTAAGTGCGCTTTATCTTCGAAAGAAGAGAAATCTTCTTGTTTATGACCATTCTCATCAACAAGCTTCATGCTCTTCCCATGCTCATTCAGTCATCAACTGGATCAACGTACATTGGAGTTTATTCCTATTCACTTGTTCTATCAAAAATGGCAACCTCCAATGCAATTTTTGAGGGGGAGGAGTGTGAATAAACTACATGTCAGTCATCAAGTGGAGTCACTTACCGTTGATGGTATTCTTATTCACTCGTTCAATCAAAAATGGTAGTCATATGCAATTTTTGAGGGGGAGAAGGGTGAATAAACAAATTGCCAGTTATCAAGTGGATCTACTTACCGTTGATGGTATTCTTATTCACTCGTTCAATCAAAAATGGCAGTTGGCAGTCATATGCAATTTTTGAGGGGGAGAAGGGTGAATAAACTACATGTTGTGTGAGATTTGAGAAATGGTCATACGACTCTCCTTCAACACCTAATGTTCCACTTATTCCTTAAGATGTTGATAATGACTCTCATGATATTGAAGCTGCACGTTTGAATAATGATCCGTTCTTGGGTATTCCTTTCCCAGAACCAGGTTCTGAAGAATCTCCTTATTCACGGATTGTTGTTCCCTCCAATGTGCACTCTGTAAATCAACCACAAGAACATAAAGGAAAAAGTCGGCTAAAACGTCAAAACGGCTAAGAGTTTGGGCATGGAATGTCAAGTGATCACGGAGTTTATTTGGCATCCCTTATTTGAGATTGAAGTGGGTTTCACGAAAGCTTCTACTTATTTCATCATCGAGACTTCATCTATCGATTGATGACTTGCTTGAAGTTATAAAATTTATGATTGGGACTTGGATTATCTAGTTATACCCGATGTAAGGAGTTACATTGTAGTTCTCACGGGTTATAGCTATCACTTCAAGGAGTTACATTGTAGTGCTCAGTGTCACACGCAGATGCAAATGTGGATAGTCTCAAGAGGTGTTGTACTTGATTTGGCTCTTAGTTGAGTATATAAGGGTACTTAAGGGTTTTCTTCCGCATCGTTCTTTAATCAACAATAGTGCAAGCTTAAGTAACAAATTTGGGGAATTCTTCGTCAGTTTCAAGTTTGGTATATCGGGTTTACTTCACCAAGTGGTCACAACAATAGCCAACAGAACATAAGGGTTGATAAAGATAGACAGAGAGCGTTTCGGTAGCTGTTGATTCTCACAGGATACATTTGAGCCAAGTTTATTCTTCTCACAAGATTTCAAGTATATGTACGTAAAATGTGTTGCTGATTCTGAGGTATCAAAACCAGCAAGGGGGAAGGAGACATACATCGAAATGCACAGTGAGTACACGTGATGAACTTTATACTTCTTCTTAATTGAAGTTATTTCGGGAAGACAAATGTCATGAACGCAGAGAAAATCAGGCATTTAACTTGTGGCTTTTGGTGTATTATTCCAACTACGTGGGGGAAGAGATGTAAGAAACAGTTTCTGATGATAAAAGAGGTTCACAATGGCAATTTCTTGAAGGGAGAAAAGGGGATTTTCAGGTCTTAATTGATCTTGATGTTACATTTTCGTCTTCATTTATGTGATTGAGTGTGTGCTTCGGGTTTTTAGGCTTCAGACAATGAGACTGATTGCATCAATTCAACTACATGGGGGAAGTGGACTCTGGATACTTTTGGTATGCATTACTTCAGTCTTCTTCGGGAAGAAATATGAGAAGAATTACTTAAGCCTAAGATGATACGTTGCTGATCTATTTGATGATCCCCCGAATGGAGAATCACGATGATTATTCTTAAAAGGAGCAGCAATATTTGATGTGGTTTGCTACGGTTTCCGCTGTACACTTACCTTATGTAAGCTTGAAAGAGAGCTTTGAAACTGCTCAAAAAGAAGATTTTCGGTTTGGGGGGAAGCTATCAAAGCTTCACAATTGAGAAGGCTCAACTTCAAACGATTACTCAGGAGCCTTGAAAGCTTTGGTGGTGAAAGCTTAAGGGATGTTGACTACAGACTTCTACAACGTGCAGAACGATATCCTTATTTCGGTATTCATGTCAACATCTTATTAAACAGAATAATTTAGTTTGTACATATCTTAAACCAAATTGTAAATAAAAAATTATAAAACCAGAAAAATGTAAATAGAAAAGTATTAAAACCTAGAAAAACCATAAAAATCAGAAAAAAATAGAAAATACCTAAATAGTTTCCTCTAGGCATGTCTTCTGTTTAGCGATAACATTTACGGTCCTAGAAATGTAATTCAATAATGACATGGGACTTTAAATGAAGCTCGAGAAGAAGTTTAAATGAATTGTTAAAACATGTCATGATGGCTTGCTATTACTTTAGATATCAACCCGCGTTTCAAAATGGGGAAAGCACGTTGCCAAATGGACGGTTGTTCCTCCCACTGGGTGAAGTTCACCCGGGCATGGATTACTTTATATCCATGTTTTCCTGATTTAATGTACGCTTCAGTGCATTATTTCTTGTAAAAGAAGAGAAATCTTCTTTGTACACAAATAATTTTCCTTCTATGATTCTTCTGAAATTATTTGTGAGACACATGGTGGTAACGTGTTGTTTGAAATTCTTTCAAACATCAATTGTTCATAAAATTTGTCACTCAATCAATGACTACAGCTCTTTAACTAGAAAACGGGTCATTAATTGAGGGGGAGAGTGAGTTCAAATTTTATATCATCAAACGGGTTTCGTGGTTATCTCATAATTGTTAGAAAAAGTTTTGTAGTTAACAGGGGTATTTGTTGAAGAGGTACATACTAAGCTTTATCTCAAATGGACAATTGAGTTAGTTGTTAGAAGGATTAGGGCATTATGTGCAACTTGCGTATAGTTTCCTAGCTTTATGTAACTAGAAGGTCCATTTGTGTCACTTTGGAATCCTTGTTTAATCCCCTAAATACTTTAAAACTCAAAATCTAAAAGAAGTTAGAAAACCCATTGTGTATGATGTTCTTGAATACTCCACAGGCATTTGAATGATCTGAATGAATGAGTTTCAAATGTTGATTGACTTTTGTTAGTCGATAGCTGCTTAATTGTTGTTGATTTAGTGCATGTGCACTCAGGATATGCTTAGGTATATACCTATCATGTTGGAATCATGTCACTAAGATCCTGAGTTAAATGTTGAAATATGAGTGAATTGCCAAATTCATGATTGCTAATTGCTCTTCATGCTAGATAGCGGTTTGATGTATTTCCTGACTATGGTTTGATTGTGAAATGAATATGGTATTATGAGTCAGAAAGCTGCTATGTGGTAGCTGTTAATGAAGAGTGAATCTGTATGTATGTATATCTGTGTTGATATTCTTATGAAGATTCCATGGTCGATATGAATGTGCCTGTTCCAGCTCTAACCATTTGATCAGATGTTCAAACTCTATTGACTGGCTCTGAACTCACCACAACAACAACATCAGCATCAACAACAACAACATTGTCATCACCACCACCACCTTCATTTCAATAAAGCATTACTTATTTTGGTCTCGACAAGTGGGGATCTAAAATACTTGGGAAGTTTTGTTGGTGGATGGATAATTGATGCTGACTACTCACTCCCTCAGGGAAGCGAATGATCACATCATCTGTGCGTAAAAGGTCAACATCATTTGTGTCGTAACGATTATCTTTGTACATCATAAGTAGTGAATAAACATTTGTTGTTATGTGTCAGGGTATGATTTTTGTTAAACTAAAATCTTCCAAACCTATCATACCTGACACTAACACTCTCCATCACATATTGAGGGGGAGCATCGTCATATTCCATTATCAGAATATATGTTAAACCTGACCACATTTTCTCCCAAATTTTCTAAACATATTTAAATCAATTGGGATCACAAATCTCAAATGGTTTGAAATTTTTGATCGGGGGAGAGAATGTGATTTAAATATGAAAATCTGATAAAAATGTGATCTTTTGGACTCAAGTGTAGGCTCTCCCATATGTGCTAAACTCTTTCGTATATCGATGGACATATTGAGGGGGACCAAATGATGTGAGATGGCAATTGTGGAAGAATACCAAAGACTGACCATTTTACTTTACTGGAGTTATAAGGATGGTAAGGTTAGGTATCAATTCCCATGATCCAGCCAGAACCAGAGGGATCTTCCCAGGGACAATCCTCTAGTTAGAATAGAAGTCCTTAGGAATGATTAAAAAGGAGAAAAGTGAATAAGGGAAGAGTGCCGACTGAGATGGAGCTAGTACTGGAACAAACCCAACAAGGTGCTAGTGATGAAGTCTCGGTAAGCACTGAAGGGGTTGAAGAATGAAAAAGAAATGTAAAGATAAAGGGTGAAAAGAAAGAAGCCCTCCTTACACTCTAGGTAGAAACTGGGTCAATACATATGCTGTCAGAATAACTTAGTTGATTGCTGACATTAAAGACAAAGTATCATGGACCCAGTGATACGCTGCACAACCCTCCCTAGCCACTCAATGTCCCTCAAAGGACTCTTGTTTCATTTGTCACGGAGATCAATACATGTCTATCGTCTCTCTCACTCCGAGTTAGATGATATTGAAAAGGTAGCAGTCCTCTCCAGCCTCCGATCACTAAATAAAAATGCACTATTGAGTCTAGAGCCAAGAGGTCATCAATAAATCTCATTAGGACACACTTCCAATATGCTTGCTGTTTCATGCACTGTGAAAAGTAAGAAAATATATTAAGAGTCCTACGCATTATCCTTGTGGTATAGCCAGAACATCCGAGTGATACCTAAAGTATTCACAATGAAGATGGAAATCCTTCTAGAGCCAACATCAAACAAGCTCTTGGTTGGTGACATGTGAGATCCTTCATGGATCAAACTTGTGACAACTGGAAAGAAACGATGGGGCGATTCACTTTTGAATCAATCCTGTTCCAGGAAATGGATTGACGGATGCTTTTGGAAAACCCTTCAATGTGCTCACCAACTGAATTTCGAGCACATTGATTGTGAAAATTTTCAAACAAAAGTGTTTATGACAGAAATGTGATTCAATGTATAAAACCCTCGTTGTGTTGCTTAAAACGTTTATCCAGGGACACGCGAGTGATTTTTCTAATCAATTTCTCATCAATCAATGGGTATTCAATTCACTGATTCACTCTACCGTGCTGTCTGCTTTGAGACGTTCCGGTATGAGAACATGCTTGTATGACGATTCCAATGATAATTCGTTGAATGAGTCTTTACAACAAACTGGAAATTCCTGTCAAGGAGAATCTTCTTTAAAAGGGATTCTACCTGATCACAAGTCGGTCCTCATGGATCCGAAGGTTAATCCAACCACAACGAGCGAATGACAAAGCCATATTTGTTCTCCAACTTTATTGCTAACTATTTTATTTCAGATTCATATAAAGATGGTGATGGTGGTTCCTGATTCCAGTAGAGACGTGTTAATCCACACTCCATGCTCACACTTCCAATTCATTATCAAAGACATCATGATAGCTGAAACACCTACAACACAGCTTCCGCAACTCTGATGATAGTTATCATGATCCAGAAAAGTGTAAGCATGCAGTCCAACGGTCACAACAAAAATCACATGGATGCAATCTTGTAACACCCCCAAAATCAGACTTTGCGGAAGCATAATGCTATGGGGTGCTACGAAAATAGAAACCATAACACAAGGTGTCAAGAAACTAATTACACATTTCATAATATATATTCATTTCCATAAATTTATATAAGTAAAAATAAGTCATTAGATGTCAAAATCATTTACATATTTCTGGTCCCTCAAAAACAAGTCTTAATTATTATTTAAAAATTTATTAGTCTAGTAAAATCTGCCACCTTGCCATTCCTTGCCAAACCTTGCACGAACTTCTATACCTGAGAAAAACATGCTAAAATTCAGCTAAAAGCTGGTGAGTTCATAGGTTTTAGTTAAGAACAAATATATCATAGTTATACCAAAAACTTTCATTTAAACATTTGAAATATCATACATATGGTTTATTACGCTAGCTCTAAGTTCATGTAACCAAAGCTTTAACAGTTCTGCATGCTCTAGATGCATGTAAATCATAAAAGCCCTAGCAAGTGTTTATCCCAGACACTCGAACATTGATATGGTATACGTTCGTTTGCCTGTCCGGTCAAACCAAACAGGGACGTTACTCCCAATAGATCTATTTATAACATTCACGCTTCCTAACTGGAATTAACGGTTCATGAAATTCGGGCAGTAGGGGACATATCAGGCTTAGGCTATCCGGGTAATATTATTAATGTCCACAAAATTTAGTTTTGCATGTTTCTCACCCCAAAACAAGTAAAAGTAAAACGGGGCTATAAACTTACCTTTACCGGTCTGAACAGTGAATGTTGTGAAATTTGGGAATGCACGGCACCAACACGCAACCTATATTAAATAATCATGTCTTAGTTTCAAGTATTATATTCAGTTCCTTTTAGATATTAATTTTAAATGTTTTAGTGTGTTTAAGTCGTTGTCACTTATGTGACGGTAAGTGCGGTTACTAAGGTCTCTCCTAAGGAAATGGTGAGATGTACTCTACAACTAACCTAATGGTACGGTAATGGGGGGTTGGGATCATTAATAGTCTAGGTACGAATTTAACTTAAGTCTAGTTGTGATATGCACCTACTTATATTGTAACTGTGTAACCTATTGCGTATGTCTGTAAATGTTGATTTTTAGAATATGACTTAATATTTATGGCGTTTATCACTCAATTAGTAAGTGGTCTGAGAGCTAATATTTATCGTTAGTCCTTGGATCAACTTAGATTCTAGAGTTTGTGTCATTAAAATTAATCTTTTACGACTTATTTTTTTAGAACAATATATCATCTAATCCGTTCTAGTTTTATTGGTTATTATACTTATGTTATTACTAGTGACGGTTATTACCTATTGATTTTGTGAAGTTTAATATATATTGTTATCTGTAATAATTTATCTGGTTTCGCATCATGAACTATTAACACTACCCTAGTTTAAAGTTTTATGTTTCAACAATTTTATTCAAACTGAATGATATATTTTTAGTGACGTTTGAGTTTATCTTATTCGATTGACATCTTACATATATATATCCCGACGTGAGTTATTGTTTTCACCTATCGTGTATCTAAGTGCCATGTTTTTATTAAACTAGTTTGTGTTATTATATATGTATCCATAGTTAAAGTGTGTATTAACCCATTCGTATAAAAATGTTTATATAATATTTTAGTCTAATTGCGTTAATCGTCTTCGTCGTGTTTGGCATTTCGGCTATTCAATATTTTACGTTCTTAAGTGTTAATATACATATATTTTGAGGTCCGTTATAATCTATTTTTATCGTAAATTTGAGAGTTATATTTTAGATACATGAGATTTCGTTAATACATATATACATATCTATCTTTCCCGAGTGCTTTAATATTACTCGTATATATATATATATATATATATATATATATATATATATATATATATATATATATATATATATATATAGACTTTCCCGTTACATTTACATTCCGACTATTCAAATTTTCTCGTACCTATATGTCAACGTAAATAGAATTTTTCACTTGGTTCTCAACTATATAACTTTTATATCCTTATGTTTTTGAATTATTTTTGTCAAGTTTTTACTTTTGACTATATAATATTTATGCAAGTTAATGCTATGGAGAAATCTCGTTTTCATGTCTTTCGGATATTACTCGTCTAGTAGTTAAGTGAGTATGAATTATTTTGTAACGGCTCTCGTTCTTTTATTTGTTCGCGACGTGTTTCACAATATATGTTAACCGAATATTTGCACTACTTTTACCTATTGGGTTGCGATCCATTGCTCCCTAAGGGGGGTGGGGGTGGAAATTGTGAGTCGTTTATGGGTTGGGTTGACCCTAAATCTTATGGGCTGACTAAGCCATTTGCAGGCCCATCTGTGGGCTTAACTAAGACCTGGCTATGGGCTATCAAGTGGGCTGTCAAATGGCTATTAGGTGGGCTGTTTTTGCTAGTCCTAGTGGGCTTTGGCCATTGGGCTGTTTAGCCTGGTATCTTAGTAACAAAATAGGGAAATGCATCACGTTACTCACTTGATGATGTCCCCTTTTCGTAATTAAAATGGGTTTGTAAATAATAGTCTCGGCTTTACTCCGTGACCAATATCGAGTACTACTCGATTTCAAACTATTGAGGTCTAAGTGGTGTTTATTCCTTGGGTTCTTGCCTTTTCTATGTGTCGACATAGGTAAAGATGAAGTCCTCAAAAGCCTAGCTATGGCACTTTAGCCCTTCGTCATTTGCTAATCCTCATTAAGGTGTGTTTCGGCAAGCTTCTAACATTTCTATGCGAGTACTCATGTCCCTATATGGGTTGTGTTGAGGGTGAGTTTTGGTGCTATCCTTTTCATGACCTAGGGTTCTTGGGTTAGGGTAAGTCCCTTCATAAATCAAGCCAAGACATAACCCACAAGGTTGGATTCTAGGGCTGTCATTGGTCTCGAGTGAATCTTCCTCTCTAAACGACTCCTAGGTTCGAATCAAAAGCTCAAGAGAAACTAGTAACTACATATGTCTATTCATTTTCCTATGACAACAACACCATGGCTTCCCTATACTAGCCCTTCTATACTAATTTTCCATTCGCTACCATATTGTTTCCAGGTTCAAAGCGAGAACCTGGGATTCCTGGTGACTTCGAACGAAACACAACCACAAGTACTTACTAGCTTAAATCTGCCAACTACCTCCTAAGCCACACTAACAGCCACGACAACAACCATTTCCTCAAAGTCTTATTCGAACAACTAATCACTTCTTTACTTAAGTTTTTCCTAAGAATAAAAATTTATTTTTGGGAATTCCATTGATAGAAACAAAATTCAATACACAACTTGGAGCTAATCAACCTAATTTGGCCAATCTAACCACACTAACGACAACAACCATATAACAACTTTCATTATCCTTATTTGAACAACTACTCATCATTTTCACTTAAATCATCTCAAACTTATTGTGGTTTTCTGGGTAATATATTCGACAGAAACATCAAAACCAATACTAAATTTTTATTTGGCCTAGTAATGACTTATCATCAATGATTCTAAAAAAAAAAGACAATAACAAGAACTAAATTGAATCCGAATAAATATCAAACCTTACGATGAACACTTGAGGGAATACTACAAATCCGAGAACTACTGCTCCACACCGATCCTCCCCACCTCCAATTCGAATCACAATACTTCCACACTTAATCTTTCTTGAGAACCTCTCAGATTTTAATGGTATTTGTTGATGATTTGTGATTCGAATTCTCCTTGGAGGCTCGGATTTATGATGGATTGGGGAGAGTAGTTCCATAAAGTCTTTTGGTTTTGGGGAGATTAATTTTACTACTTTCGTGCTATATCCACTTCTATGGTTCCTTATCCTATGTGAACTTGTGATTCTTGGAGAGGACAAAATTTTTGGTCAAGGGTTTTGATATGGATTGAGATGTGGGGATGGTGATGGGTCGACATTTTTGGGAAATGAGAAGGCAGACAAGGGATAAGGGTTACAGTGTTTCGGTTTTTGTGTGAGTGGAGGAGAGTATTTTAATTTCAAATTTGTATTGTTTAGTTGTTTAAGGATGATATTTTTATACCCGTGTTTCGTCAAACTGTCTCAAATTCGGATCCGTCCTGGAACCGTTTCCAATATGAGTGTTTTTATTTCTAGAGTCGTTTTGTAATTCTTGAATATTTTTCTAAGTCCTTAATTATTTATTAATATTTTTTGAACCTCAAATTTATTCCTGGTTTGCGTGTGGTGTCAGTCCGAGTGAAACTGAGATAACCTCCCATTTTCAATGCAACAATCGTGGGATGTGATAATTTCACTGTTTCTTGGTGAGATTTCCGTGTGTCAATATGTGCAGGTCTAATTCACATAATGGCCAAATCAGATAGTTCAGTCACAATAAATGAAGGGTTATTAATTTCATATTAGGAAAAATTTACCATTTATCACAAATATCACCACAACGGATGAGCTTAAAGATTTACGGAGGTTGATGATCTCAAAGAATGCTCAAAGATCACAACTTCACATGGAGATGATGCTACAACAAGATGACTTGAAGACATAGGATGGATGATAACCTCAAAGAATCCTCAAAGATCATCCAAAGACAAAAGATCAGTCATCAAAGGTTCGCTGCTGAACACACAAAGATCAATGACTTTGAAGAATCAAGAACTACGAGCGAAGAAGTCAAACACGTGATAGAATGCTAGAATTCATAATATTATTTCCGGGGTGAATTCCCTTAGGGGGAGATTTTTAGGAATATAAATATTCATGTGAAGACTCGGTCACCCCGAGTATCTGTTAGCATTAACTAGCTCGTAGGATTATTAGTATTGTTATTATTAGCTTAGTTACAATTAGTATTTGTGGAGTGGGACGGGTCTTTACCCACTGTCAGCTCACTCTACAGCCCACTCGGGGCACCTATGTTTGTAAGTATATATACCCCTCTCCTCCTAGGGAGAGGGTTGGACCTTTCATTTAATCTAATACCTTCTACTTCTCTCTCTAGAAAAGGCTCCCATTCTTTCTTTCTCTCTCTAAACCATTCGGCCAAATAACCCTTAAATGTATGTTATATGCTAATGAATATGCTTCACTTGGTATTTTGATTTGTAGTCAAGGGTTGATGAACTCAAATAAGTACATTTTATTATCATCATTTATCCTATTTATTTGACTTGTTTTATTATATTATATATGAGAATCGATACATTAATGTTTACTTTAGTAATTCTCAGGTAAAAACAAGCATTATGTGAAACTTGGCGATTTTGGACTAATTATGGAGCAAAACAAGCGAGATGTCAAAAGTCTACTGAAATCCAGAAGATGCGCCGTATCTCACTCAACAGATACGACGCAATATCATACTTAGATGAATTCGAAGACCATTGCCTGACTTTGAAGAATGCGCCGCATGCAATTCTGTCATGCGCCGCATATGAAACTTTGGTCAAAGAAGAAGATCAAGCTCGTTCTACTCCAGATACGCCGCAATATACTTCTAACATACGGCGTATCACTATCAAGATTTCACCAGTTACAATCCAAGACAGCTTAAGTACATGCGCCGCATACAAAGATCAAGTTACGCCGCATCTGAAGACGGTGTACGAATATTGCTGAATATATTAATCTTGGACCCCACGCGAAGTTAAGTCAATGCGCCGCATCTATCAACTCAATGCGCAGCATCGATCCCTCAGACAGAAACTATAAATACCCCAAGGTCAAGAGACTTTTTAGACTTGAGGACCTTATATATAACCCTAGAGCCGAATTCAGACGACCAAGCAGCACAAGACACACCTCAAACAAAGATACAAGAGCTGTAAGAAGGTCCTGCATGTATTCAATTCATTAAGTAGTTTTGCTTTATTGTTTTAGTACGCTTTAATTCATCAGGATTGATGGGCTTGTGTCATGTGACTACGGAAGATCATGCACTCCCCTTAATATTGCTTTCCCATTAATTAAAGTTTATATGTTGATGTCTTTGGTGACTTTTATTAGTGCATTGATAACCTCGGTGTCTAGCTGAGTCTTGCTTGGGTCGCCATGCCCCTTCTTCGCCTATTTATTCTAGCGTCTCTTGAATAAATAGGATAGACATAAGTAATCATTAAGGGTTTACTCGCCGATAAGATTAGAGCCAACGAGAAAGGTTTAATTATATACACTTCATATAAAACTAACAATAAAACAAGTGACAAGCTATTTAATTATCAGGACAGGTCTTCTTATTGTCTCGAGTATCTATCTGTGTACGTGTATGCTAATCGCTGATTTGTGCTCATTAGTTTAGTTTTCTATTTAATTATAACCAAACCGTGCCAGTCTCTCAGGCTGAACCCCCTTGCGTTAGATTAGGTTGTATAGCTAACTTAGGATATTAAAATACTGATTAGAATAACTAGATAATACGTTCCACTCTTAGTGATCGACACTCTGCTTACCATTATATTCATACTAACCGGGTACACTGCTCGTTAAGTGTGTGTGTTATTGATAAGTCGGCTAAATATAAATTTAAAACTTGAGTAGGCATTAATACTGCTAAACCGCAACGACACATCACGCGCATCAAGTTTTTAACTTTTCCTTTTTCTTTTTTTTTTCTTTTTTTTTTCGACATCAGCATATATGTGTAAAATTTCACAACTTTTCTATCACTATTTTTCCGGATAATTTTTCCATACTCTTCATACTTTCAGAAATAACTCTAATAGTGAAAGTAGCAAACACACGAAAAATAAACTAAAAGTTATACAATATTTACTTTCATACCAATTGCATTGTGCAATTTCCCGACCTAACCAAAGATAATGAATTACGCACGCGAACACAGGTAATGTAAGGAAACACACTTTGCCTAAAGCAATTAACCACGGATTTTAATCTACAGGGTAGGCTAAGGTGTAAGGGTGTATCGAAACATTATAACAAAGGTGTATGAAACGAAAGGAATGGCTCTGATGGTTTTTCTAGGGGTATCTTACTCTAAAAGTGAGAGTAAACAAAGGGTTTATACGGGGGTTAACTAACCAGTGTAGTTAGTTAATATCACATAACATATAAAGGCTATTTGGGTGTAATCCTAGAAATTTACCAATTTAGACAAGTCACTCCAATTATATAGATAATACTCATTATGGTGGTCTCGAATAGTATACAAGCCAAGTTCTAAAGTTTACAAGTCACCGGCACACTAAAGTTTTAATATTTTTGAAAGAATAGAGTTATGTGTGCGGTTATGTAATTTAGACTTTAAACAAAAACATGCTAAAGAAAAATTTTAAATTTTGATATAATAAGCGCATTTTAAGCATATTTTGAAAAAGTTTAGGACAAGTAAGTGTTCTAATTCTCCATCCCCCACTTAAGTTAAACAACGTCCTCGTTGTTTGTGTCAAAGGTTAAAAACTGGAAAATAAAAGAATTAGAACAGAAAAACTCCCCTGAGATTTGCTCGGTATGATCCTCCATTATTCGTATAAGAGCAAAAATCAACTTTCTTGTGGATGAGAACGTTTAAGCTTCATAAATGATGTATCCACAAAAATGCAGGAATCTATAATACCATTTAGACTTTAACACACCTGAGTTAAGAAGGTTCAAACTTGCATAATACATTAGTAGTTAGAAAAAATAAAACCTAAAAAATTAAACTGTAAATCATCAGGTCAGTCGATACGCCGTATCTTATGGAAGAAGATACGCCGTATCAAGCCTGGAATAAATACGAATCAGAATAAAAGATGCGTCGTATCCTTAACCAGGGATGCGCCGCATTAAATAAGCTGACAGAAAGTTTTAAAGTCAAAAATAAAAATGCAGAAAATGAAATAAGATATGACCAGTGCAGGTGATGCGTCGCATCTTATGATGGAGATGCGCCGTATCTTCTGCAGGTCTGACAGACTCGACACAGAACAGAAAAGTAAAAATTTTTCCTTCGGGTTGTCTCCCGGTCAGCACTTGTCTTTATTCCAAAGTCTTCAAGTTAGACTCACGTTCAACTCCTTAATTCGATACTTCGGGTTCAAACTCCACCATCTCGTTCTCAGTATCCTCAATTTTATTGTCAATGTATTTTTTAACTCGTTGCCCGTTTACCTTGAATATATAACCATTTTTATCGCATATTTCAATAGTCCCATATGGATACACTTTCTTGACAACGAACGGACCCGTCCATCTTGATTTAAGTTTACCTAGATACATCTTTAATCGAGAATTAAATAGCAGCACTTTTTCTCCAATAGTAAACATTTTATCCCCATGTAACCTCGAGTCATGCCATCTTTTAGTTCTTTCTTTGTAGATCTTAGTATTTCTGTAGGCCTCATCTCTTAGTTCGTAGAGTTCATTGAGTTCCATGAAACGGTTCTTCGTTGCAGCTTCCATATCCATGTTACATTTCTTCAAAGCCCAATATGCACTTTGTTCTATTTCGACCGGTAGGTGGCATGCTTTTTCGTATACAAGACGAAATGGAGTGCATCCCGTTGGTGTCTTATAGGCTGTACGAAATGCCCATAAAGCATCATTTAACTTGTCAGACCACCCTTTCGGATTATATCCAGTCGTTTTTTCAAGAATCCGTTTTATAGCCCTATTGGTTACTTCAGTTTGCCCATTGGATTGAGGATGGTATGCAGTGGAAACCCTATGATACACTCCATATTGTTGCAAAGCTCTTCCTAGATGGTGATTACAAAAGTGTGTTCCCCTATCACTAATCAATGCTTTAGGAACTCCAAACCTAGCGAACAAACTTTAGATTCAGGAAACGGTCCCATGAAGTCCAATCCCCATATGTCGAAAACTTCACATACATGGATATAGTTTTGCGGCATTTCGTTTCTTGATGTAATATTTCCGGATCGTTGACACGCATCACATCCTTTTATATAATCTTTTGCATCATCCAACATAGTGGGCCAATCAAATCCTGCATCAAGGATATTCCTTTTTGTAATAATTGCACCATGATGTCATCAAAAACATCGATATTATAGCATTCATCATCTTCATAATTAGTTTTACTCATAGATTGTTCCATATTAAATTCAACCTCATCTTTTCCTATGGTAAGAGTTATCTTTTTATTAAAAACATCAATCATGGCCCTAGCAGTGGCTAAAAATGGTCGTCCTAATATTATAGGAGTTCTAGAATTTTCGAGCATATCGAGGATAACAAAGTCAATAGGTAATTCAAATTTATCAACTTTTATTAATATATTTTCAGCTATTCCTAATGGGTATTGTATGGACCTATCAGCTAGCTCTAAGTACATCCTAGTAGGTTTTGGTTCACCAAGGCCTAATTTTTCATACATAGAAGAGGGCATAAGCCTTATACTAGCTCCTAGGTCGGCTAAAGCATTTCCAATATGTAAATTTTTAATTTGACAAGGAATAGTGAAACTCCCTGGATCTTTTTCCTTAGATGGAAGTTTGTTGAGCAATGCTGCTAAGCTTCTTTCCCCCATTGTTACAGTGCAAGCCTCTTCAAGTTTGGACTTGTTTGTAAGCAAGCTCTTCAGATATTTAGCATATTTTGGCATTTGCACTAGGGCTTCCATAAATGGTATGCTTAGCTGCAGCTGCTTGAGATTTTCCAGGAACTTCCTTTGATAGGCATCTTCTTTTACCTTCCTTACCCTATGTGGAAAAGGTAGTGTTGATTGTTTAAGTTCGACATAAGGTTCTTCTCTAATCACAGGTTCTGGATTAGTGTCTTTTGGTTGCTCTTGCTCAGATGATATAGATTCAGGGGAAATCTTGTTTGTGCTTTTATCCTCGGGTGTCTCTCCGATTTGAAAGGTTGACTTTCCGCCTCTAGTTGTAATCCCTTTCAAATCGTGCTTTACCAAAACAACCTTGTTAAGCACCGTTGACAATTGGTGCACTTCAATTGCCAATCCATTAATCATGTTGTTTTGTTCTTTTAGTAACAGCTCATGACTGCCTTTGAATTCATTAATAAAGTTTCTTGCTTCATGATGTTCTTTTTCATTTGCTTGAGCGATTAGTAGTGCAAACTCTTCCATGGTAAGGTTTCTTTGGGGTCTTCTGAACCAGTTGGGGAAAATATCGAACATTGTTCCTGAAAATTAAAGACAGGTAGATTTCAAAGTAAAAACTTCCTAGTGAAAGGGTAAGTTAGAATATTTTCCATTCGGGAATAAGAAAAATAAAAGTTGCTGATATCTGTAGACGATGCGCCGTATCCAGAAAGTTGGATACGCCGTATCTTATTACGTTAAAATTTAATTAGACTTTTATTCAGAAAACAGATACACCGCTAATGAATTAGAATGCGCCGTATCCAGTTTAAATTATCAAAAATCGATTATATTTATTAAAATTGAATGCGTCGTATTAACAAAAGCTAATGCGCCGTATTTTCGTTACGTTTCAAAATGCAAGATTTTTGATTTAGTAGATGCGCCGTATCGATAAAGATCGATGCGTCGCTTCTGTTTAATAATTCGAAAAACTGTTTTTAATTTAAATAGAAAATACGCCGTATCTGTTAAAACAGATGCGTCGTATGGCGTTAGGATTTAGAAAAATTTCTTATTAAAAACAGAATACGCCGTATCTTGGGGAAAGATGCGTCGTACTCGAATTTATTAAACGCGTTGTATTTTATAAGAATTAAACGCAATACGCCGTATCTGTGAAAACAGATGCACCGTATCGTTTGTATCAGCACAATACAACGACAGCAGAATGCAGAAAAATAAAGAAAAAAGAAAAACAAAAATAAAAGCAAACAAAAAGAAAAAAAATTACAGAAAACAAAAATACACAAAAACAGTAAATATGCAAATTATACAATGAATGCAATCTATCTAATATACAACAGGGTTAGTGGTTAGAATCTAAAAAAAAAACTAAAAAAAAAACCTAATTAAAATACTAAATCAAATTAACAGATAATAACAATTCACTCCCCGGCAACAGCGCCAAAAACTTGATGCGCGTGATGTGTCGTTGCGGTTTAGCAGTATTAATGCCTACTCAAGTTTTAAATTTATATTTAGCCGACTTATCAATAACACACACACACTTAACGAGCAGTGTACCCGGTCAGTATGATTATAATGGTAAGCAGAGTGTCGATCACTAAGAGTGGAACGTATTATCTAGTTATTCTAATCAGTATTTTAATATCCTAAGTTAGCTATACAACCAAATCTAACGCAAGGGGGTTCAGCCTGAGAGACTGGCACGGTTTGGTTATAATTAAATAGAAAACCAAACTAATGAGCACGAATCAGCGATTAGCATACACGTACACAGATAGATACTCGAGACAGTAAGAAGACCTGTCCTGATAATTAAATAGCTTGTCACTTGTTTTATTGCTAGTTTTATATGAAGTGTATATAATTAAACCTTTCTCGTTGGCTCTAATCTTATCGGCGAGTAAACCCTTAATGATTACTTATGTCTATCCTATTATTCAAGAGATGCTAGAATAAATAGGCGAGGAAGGGGCATGGCGACCCAAGCAAGACTCAGCTTGACACAGAGGTTATCAATGCACTAATAAAAGTCACCAAAGACATCAACATATAAACTTTAATTAATGGGAAAGCAATATTAAGGGGAGTGCATGATCTTCCGTAGTCACATGACACAAGCCCATCAATCCTGATGAATTAAAGCGTACTAAAACAATAAAACAAAACTACTTAATGAATTGAATACATGCAGGACCTTCTTACAGCTCTTGTATCTTTGTTTGAGGTGTGTCTTGTACTGCTTGGTCGTCTGAATTCGGCTCTAGGGTTATATATAAGGTCCTCAAGTCTAAAAAGTCTCCTGACCTTGGGGTATTTATAGTTTATGTCTGAGGGATCGATGCGGCGCATTGAGTTGATAGATGCGGCGCATTGACTTAACTTCGCGTGGGGTCCAAGATTAATATATTCAGGAATATTCATACACCGTCTTCAGATGCGGCGTAACTTGATCTTTGAATGCGGCGCATGTACCTAAGCTGTCTTGGATTGTAACTGGTGAAATATTGATAGTGATACGCCGTATGTTAGAAGTATATTGTGGCGTATCTGGTGTAGAACGAGCTTGATCTTCTTCTTTGACCAAAGTTTCATATGCGGCGCATGACAAAATTGCATGCGGCACATTCTTCAAAGTCAAGCAATGGTCTTCGAATTCATCTAAGTATGATATTGCGTCGTATCTGTTGAGTGAGATACGGCGCATCTTCTGGATTTCAGTAGACTTTTGACATCTCGCTTGTTTTGCTCCATAATTAGTCCAAAATCGCCAAGTTTCACATAATGCTTGTTTTTACCTGAGAATTACTAAAGTAAACATTATTGTATCGATTCTCATATATAATATAAAAAAACAAGTCAAATAAATAGGATAAATGATGATAATAAAATGTACTTATTTGAGTTCATCAAGGGTCTATTCATCTTCATCTTTTTTTTGTTTACAAATGCGATAACTGGTTTTTGTACCAAATGCGATAGCAATTGCGATAACAAATGCGACAGCAATTGCGATGAAGGTGACTTGTCCAATTGCGATAAGTCCAATTGCGATAATTGCAATTGCGAAAAATCCTAATTTCGATAAACCCTCGGGCAATTTCGATAAAACCTTGGGCAATTTCGATAAACCCTTGGGTAAGATCGATATTATCTGTCTAGCTTATACAAGCTAGCAGATTTCCCGTTAGTCGAAGTATTTCTCGTGCTTATACAAGCATGAGAATACTGAGTAGTCGTTGAAGCGTTTTTCGTCCAGTTTTAGACCAGTTTTCCGACCAACTTTTCTGACAACACTTCCGACCACGGTTTTGACTACAAATTTCACGGTTTTGGTACAAAAGTCACAAAATAGTAGTTTACAAAAGGCTGTTTGGACAAAAAGATGACACAAAACAGTTTTGTAACCTGGGTAAAGCATGAGACTTTGACCACTTTTTGATACAATAAACCATGTATAAACTGTTACCACTCTAAATGATAGAAAAAAAAATTCCGAGTACAAAAAATGGTATAAAAACAGCTTAAAACAAAGGTTCGAACCACAAAAATCAACCAAATAACAACCATGACTCTTATACCAATTGTAGGACCGAAACTATATGATTTATGTGGTTCGGGTGGTCTAGGTTGATCAAACATGATGAAACTATGCATTGTTCTAGTGAGAGAAACTAGAGAGTGGATGGAAAGAAAAGGATACTTTTACTAAGATGAAACAAATGAAATGCAAACCTAACGCTTACCCACACCCCTCATGGCGAGTCATGAGGGGTATTTATAGGCTCAACACACTACAAGTTTGCCCCATTTACATAGGTAGTCCCTACGGGTTCAACTTACTACGAATCTTGCCCAATTCACGTGTATGACGTTATCTTCACAAACTAGCGAGGCTAACAAATATGTTAATTAATTTGAAAAATTACATTTACATTCTTTGGTTAATTGCCAACATTTTTTTTCTTATTTATGCTTTTAATTGTATGGTGTTTTATACTTCCCTAAATGAAAACCCGCCCCGTTCATTGATATAAAATAATAGAGAGTTCACTAAATGAAAACCAATACAAAATGTCATGACGACTCCCAACACAAGTGGAGACTTGTATCATGGTTAATCGTTACCACTACAAACATAGTCATAAAGTCATATGAAATAATTCTCACAACTCAAGACAAGTCCAAGGAAAAGTGACCCATGAGGCCAGGTTTTGTCTTAGGTCTCGCTAATACCAAGTAGGAAGCTCTGTCCTCCTTAAGCATTGGCATTGCTATTAACCTGAAAATGAATGCTCGAAAATGTCAACATAATGTTGGTGAGTTCGTAGGTTTAGATAATAGACACATTTGCCGTGCATACAAAACAAGTAGGACATTAGTATATAGAAATAGCATAGAGCAATAAGTTTATAGTTATGTATCCAAAATAGCCTCATGCATGCATGGCGAATAGTTTTGGTGTTGACCCCAATATGCAAACCAGGTAACATTAGCACTAATACTATTCCTATTATGGAGAATGGTACGTCCCATGATTTGCACCAATCAGTTAATACTAAGAATAACAAAATGAGTAATAAGGATACGGTTGGATCTAGTAATAACTCACAGCCCAATACCAATAGTGACAAGGCCAAAAAGCCTAAATCTCACGTTAGTGATAAGACCCATCAGGTTTGTCCAAGTAATGTTGGGCCTACTATTCGAAATAAGGACCAATCGGAATCTGTTACTAAAGTAAACATTAATGTATCGATTCTCATATATAATATAACAAAACAAGTCAAATAAATAGGATAAATGATGATAATAAAATGTACTTATTTGAGTTCATCAAGGGTCTATTCATCTTCATCTTTTTTCTGTTTACAAATGCGATAACTGGTTTTTTTACCAAATGCGATAGCAATTGCTATAACAAATGCGACAGCAATTGCGATGAAGTTGACTTATCCAATTGCGATAATTGCAATTGCGAAAAACCCTAATTTCGATAAACCCTCGGGCAATTTCGATAAACCCTTGGGCAATTTCGATAAACCCTTGGGTAAGATCGATAGTATCTGTCTAGCTTATACAAGCTAGCAGATTTCCCGTTAGTCGAAGTATTTCTCGTGCTTATACAAGCATGAGAATACTGAGTAGTCGTTGAAGCGTTTTTTCGTCCAGTTTTAGACCAGTTTTCCGACCAACTTTTCTGACAACACTTCCGACCATGGTTTTGACTACAAATTTCACGGTTTTGGAACAAAAGTCACAAAATAGTAGTTTACAAAAGGCTGTTTGGACAAAAAGATGACACAAAACAGTTTTGTAACCTGGGTAAAGCATGAGACTTTGACCACTTTTTGATACAATAAACCATGTATAAACTGTTACCACTCTAAATGATAGAAAAAAAAATTCCGAGTACAAAAAATGGTATAAAAACAGCTTAAAACAAAGGCTCGAACCACAAAAATCAACCAAATAACAACCATGACTCTTATACCAATTGTAGGACCGAAACTATATGATTTATGTGGTTCGGGTGGTCTAGGTTGATCAAACATGATGAAACTATGCATTGTTCTAGTGAGAGAAACTAGAGAGTGGATGGAAAGAAAAGGATACTTTTACTAAGATGAAACAAATGAAATACAAACCTAACGCTTACCCACACCCCTCATGGAGAGTCATGAGGGGTATTTATAGGCTCAACACACTACAAGTTTGCCCCATTTACATAGGTAGTCCCTACGGGTGCAACTTACTACGAATCTAGTCCAATTCACGTGTATGACGTTATCTTCACAAACTAGCGAGGCTAACAAATATGTTAATTAATTTGAAAAATTACATTTACATTCTTTGGTTAATTGCCAACATTTTTTTTCTTATTTATGCTTTTAATTGTATGGTGTTTTATACTTCCCTAAATGAAAACCCGCCCCGTTCATTGATATAAAATAATAGAGAGTTCACTAAATGAAAACCAATACAAAATGTCATGACGACTCCCAACACAAGTGGAGACTTGTATCATGGTTAATCGTTACCACTACAAACATAGTCATAAAGTCATATGAAATAATTCTCACAACTCAAGACAAGTCCAAGGAAAAGTGACCCATGAGGCCAGGTTTTGTCTTAGGTCTCGCTAATACCAAGTAGGAAGCTCTGTCCTCCTTAAGCATTGGCATTGCTATTAACCTGAAAATGAATGCTCGAAAATGTCAACATAATGTTGGTGAGTTGGTAGGTTTAGATAATAGACACATTTGCCGTACATACAAAACAAGTAGGACATTAGTATATAGAAATAGCATAGAGCAATAAGTTTATAGTTATGTATCCAAAATAGCCTCATGCATGCATGGCGAATAGTTCTGGTGTTGACCCCAATATGCAAACACTAGGTAACATTAGCACTAATACTATTCCTATTATGGAGAAAGGTACGTCCCATGATTTGCACCAATCAGTTAATACTAAGAATAACAAAATGAGTAATAAGGATACGGTTGGATCTAGTAATAACTCACAGCCCAATACCAATAGTGACAAGGCCAAAAAGCATAAATCTCACGTTAGTGATAAGACCCATCAGGTTTGTCCAAGTAATGTTGGGCCTACTATTCAAAATAAGGACCAATCGGAATCTGTTAAGGAAATGTCCCAATCTCATTTGCATGCTACTAATTTTCATAATGATCATGTTAATGTGCTCTCATTGAAAAATTCATTTGATGCGCTTAGTAGTGAGGATATTTTTGATACGGGCAGTGTGACAATGTCGGTAAATGAGGAGAAGGGTGAAACTAATTTGGATAGTGATAATGAGGTTGATGAATTAATTGATATGCATGAAAAGCCTGTTGTTAATATTAGTACTATCGAAAATCAAAAGGAAACAAGCACTTCCTCTGCCGGTGGTTCTCATGTATAGTATAGCCTCTTGGAATATAAGGGGAATGAACCAATCCCCTAAGCAAAATGAGGCTCGACAGATTATTAGTGAGAATAAACTTTCTGTGTGTGCCATTATTGAATCTCATGTTGCTAGGTCTCGGTTAGAGGGGCTTTGTAAGAAGGTTTTTCGGAATTGGGATTGGACCTCAAACGGACATTTATGTTCTAATGGGTCTCGTATTGTTTTAGGAAGGAATCAGGAGGATGTTGATTTAACTGTGGTAGCTATGGAAGATCAGGTTATTCATACTTGTATTCGGTTTAAAGTGGATAAGAAAGAGATGTTTTGCTCTTTTATTTATTATCACAACCGTTATATTCATAGGCATCCTCTTTGAAATAATCTGATGGTGAATAAGCATTGTCTTCAGAATCGGCCTTCGTGTCTTCTTGGTGACTTTAATTATGCTTTGAATTTAGAAGATAAATTAGAGGGTTCATCTATTATTGATATTGCTATGTGGGAGTTTAAGGAGTGTGTTAATGAGATTGAGGTTTTTGATGTTAATCGTTCAGGGCTGCAATTCACTTAGAATCAAAAGCCGAGAGGGGCTGATGGTACTCTTAAAAAGATTGATCGTATTATGGCTAATCTTGGATGCACATATGGTTTTGTTGGTGCTCATGCCATATTTCAGCCTTATCGCATTTCTGACCACTCTCCGGCTATTCTTACTATTCCTACTTCTTATAAGTTTAAAACGAGGCCATTTAAATTTTCAAACACTCTTGTGCAAAATCCTCATTTTAAAGTGTAGGTTAAGGAGTATTGGAACATGTCTACGAGTGGTTTTTACATGTACCAGATTGTTAGCAAGCTCAAATCGCTGAAGAATTCGCTTCGTAATCTTCTCTATAATGAGGGGAATACTCATGAGAAGGTCATTAAATTGCGTCGGGAGTTAGATACTGTCCAGCGAGCTCTTGATTTGGATCCTTTTAATGTCACGATTCGGGAAGAGGAAGCATGTTATCTTAATGCTTATAATGATGCTATATTGTTGGAGGAGAAGTTTCTTAAGCAGAAAGCTAAGGTGGAGTGGCTCCGAGTTGGGGATTCTAACTTTGCCTATTTTCATAAGGTGGTGAAGAGTCGGAAATCTAGGAGTCATATTGATGTTATCAGCAATAGTGATGGGGTTCGTTTTGATAGGGAGGAGGTCCCGAATGCTTTTGTTAGTCATTATGCTTCATTCTTTGGTCAAGATGGGTATACTGGTCCATTTGATGATCAAGATCTTTTTCCATCTACTCTTCCCTACTGTTGCTTTGAATACGGTTCGGGATGTTACGGCTCAAGAAGTTAAGGATGCTTTGTTTTCTATGGGAGATGACAAATCCCCCGGTACAGATGGGTACACTATGACTTTATTCAAAGGCGCTTGGGATATTGTTTCTACGGATGTTACTAGGGCGGTTCAGGAATTTTTCGTTAATGGTAAGCTTTTGAAAGAAGTTAACCATACTATTATCTCTCTCCTTCCTAAGGTTACTTCTCCATCTTGGATTAATGATTTAGGCCTATATCTTGCTGCAATTTTTTATTCAAATGTATTAGCAAGACCATTGATAATCGTATCAAGGGCAGCTTAACATCCTTAGTTAGCTAGAACCAATCGGCGTTTGTTCCGGGTAGGAGGATCTCAGATAATATTATACTTACTCAGGAGCTTATGCATAATTATCATGTTAATCGTGGTCCTGCTAGATGTGCTTTTAAAGTTGACATTCAGAAGGCTTACGACACTTTTGACTTGAACTTTCTGCGGAATATTCTTATTGGTTTTGGTTTTCATTCTCATATGATTGGTTGGATTATGGAATGTGTTACATCGACTTCCTTCTCCACGAGTGTTAACGGAGCTCTGTATTGTTATTTTAAGGATAAGCGGGGTCTTTGACAAGGTGATCCATTGTCGCCATACCTGTTTACACTTGTCATGGAGATCCTTACTCTTATGATGCATCGTCGGGTTCGCAATTCTGAGCTATTTACTTTTCATCATAATTGTTCTAATTTAAATATCATTAATCTATGTTTTGCTGATGATCTATTTCTATTTGCTTATGGTGATGTTAATTCGGATGGATTTATTATGTAGGCGTTGGATGCATTTAAGCAAGCTTCTGGTCTTATCCCGAGTTTGCCTAAAAGCACTGCTTACTTTTGTAATGTTCGTAACTACGTTAAGCAAGCCATTTTATAGGTGCTTCCGTTTGATGAAGGTCGCCTTCCGGTAAAGTAGTTGGGTGTTCCTTTGGTTACTACTCGATTGATTTTTAGAGATTGCAAAGAATTGGTTGAGAGGTTATCTAATCGTATAAAGGGCTGGAAGAATAAATCTCTCTCATTTGCTGGTAGACTTCAACTTATTCAGTCTGTTCTATCTTCTGTGCATATCTATTGGGCTTCGGTATTTATTCTTCCCTCCCGTATCCTTCATGATCTTGAACAGCTTATGAGGGGTTTTTTATGGGGCCATGGTGATGTGCATAAAGAGACTTGATACTTTTAATAGTGCATTGATTACTACCCATATTTGGAGTATTATTTCTTCTAAGGAGTCCCTTTGGGTGAGATGGATTCATGCTTATAAACTTAGGGGTCGTAATTTCTGGGATATCTCATGTCACGGTAATATGTCCTGGAGTTGGCATAAGATTTTATAAGTTAGGCCCCTTGTTTACAACTTTATATGTAATAAATTAGGGGATGGATCTAAGGCATCAGCCTGGTTTGATTCTTGGTGTTTGTTGAGTCCTATTTCGCACATTGTTTCTTCTCGTGATATTCATCGTGCTGGTTTTAATTCCAATTCTACTATACGGGATATTATTGCTTATGATGGTTAGGCTTGGCCTGATGAATGGATGGTGCGTTATCCATTGCTTGGTTCGCTTTTAGTTCCTCAGCTAGTGGAACATACGGAGGATCGGTTATTCTGTTGTTCTAGTGATGGGATGTTTAG
>CP139506.1:231190561-231295027 GCA_021014915.2 Artemisia tridentata subsp. tridentata | reverse complement strand
TATGATCAATATATTTTACCAGGGTGAAGCCCTTTTACCCCCACCCCATATATATATATATAAAAAAAAAAAAAAAAAAAAAAAAAAAAAAAAAAAAAAAAAAACTAGTCTTCCAACAATACATTGTTTGGATGTATTCAACATAACGTATCCAATATAGTCTTCCAACAACTCATTGTTGGGATGCATCCAAAAATAGTCTTCCAACAACTCATTGTTGGGATGCATCCAAAAATAGTCTTCCAACAACTCATTATTGGGATGTATCCAACCACACAGACATGCTTTATGGATATGTGCACTTTAGGTTTCAAACAAGTCGAAATTGTTGGCTTAATAAGTTTCCAACAAGTCAAAACTGTTGGCTTAATAGGTTTCCTGTTGGGTCCGCGAGGCTCATGTAAACAATGAAAGATATGAACAACAGTTTTATCAAGTGAGGAAAACTGATGAAGATCAACATATTCGAGGTTGGGATTTCTTGAGAACGATACAGAAATGCTAATAACACCATTGTCAATTTTCACCTATTATAAATCTTTATTAATGATTAAATTCATAAGATTTACAAAGAGTAGCCTATGGAAAAATACCCTCATTTTTTGACAAATAAAAACTCTCAAAATCAAACAAAAAAAGTCTGCTAGCTGCTTTTTTGTTTCTAGGAGAAGAGGATTCTAACCATAATACTTTGTATTATTTTCTTTGTAGGAATCTCTACTTAACTTCGTTTACAACCTTGGTTTATATAGGAAGGGAAACAGTGATTGCATGTAGGTTGCATAGTAAGTTGTCTACTTGCTATAGATAGGCACGTGCCTAGTAAGCTAGTCTGAAACTTTCTTTCGGCTCTTCCTGATTTGATAACTTATAGTTCCAATGCCTGTTTCAAGTATATCGATAAGTACTTGAGATTATCTTCTTGTGTAAGTTTCCCACCTTCTTATTCTGAGGTTTAGGTTGTAATCAGAATCAAGTCATTAGAGTCACAGAGACATTTGTCAGATCTCAGTGACTCTGGTGTTGTCCTTAGCTCTTTGTAACTTCACTCCCTAACACCGCATCAAGTTGTGAGGTTGCTTTCTTCAGTTGGTCTTCGACTTCCCTGAAGCCAATGAGGCGTTTTGAGATTTATACAACACTCACTAATTTCTTTATCAGTGAGTCATCTTCTGAATAATAATTAGAGAGACATGTTCTCTGGTAACTCTCAGGGAGTATATCACTTCTGATAACTATCAGGTTCACCTTGATGGTTATGAAGTGACTGACGAGCAGAATTTTGCAACACCACAAAAGTTTTACAGTCTTCCTAGGCAATGTACCTAACTGTTGTAGTGTAGTATAGGTAAGACACAGGGGATTGATCGTTCTCTAGGGGAATAGTGTTGTGATGGCCGAAGTGTATGACGAATTAGGTCTAAAGGTGAGGGATGATTCTTTTTGTATTTTTATATTTTTTAAAAAGCAAATTAAAATATCTCGAGGTTTGAAGAGTGCGTTTTAAACTACTAATTAAACTAATTAACTAAGTATGCGGAAAATAAAATTGGTAAACTTCTTATGATAGGTAAAGGTGTTTACTTAGAATTTCCTTACTCCTTTGTTATCTGTTGTTCCAATAATATCACGTCTACTCTAATAATCTTAGTGAGATAAAGTGGTGTGGACACTTTAGTCTAGAGAGAGAAATGAGAGAAAAGAAGAAAGTCTCGCATTGATAGAAATAGAACACACACCTCATAACCCATAATGTAGGGGGTATTTATAACCATACATAGTCAAGCATCCTCTCGCAACTATACAAGTGTTTCGAGAGTAATATGCTATCGCAGCTCACTACAATCTAACAACAACATACCCTATATTATAACAAAATATAAATAGAAGTTCCTGTTCTAATGATTTACACTTTTCGTGTTCCAACAATCTCCCCCTAAGGGTAGATCATTCAGGTCTTCTATTTATGGGCTTCTTATTAGGACAGCTTCGACATCCGATTCTTCGTTCCATTCTTCTCCATGATGCTCGAAGCGTCAGCCCTTCTCTAATCACACTCACAACTATTGTCAACATACCATGATTACTGACAGTCATCTCTATCTTCAGCTTTTCTACTTTTCTCTTTATCCATTCAAGTTTCTTCAGTATCTATAGCAGAGTACTGGAAGAGAACTTAGCTACTTCAACGAATCTGAATAGTCTCTTCTACTTCAGTATCCAAGGCCGGGTTTTGTGAAGCACGTCTAGCCTTTGACTTTCTGAATACCAAGACAAGCTAACATTGGAGGTGTCAGGTTGATCTTCCTCTGATAGCTTTCAATCCTCATCTGAAAGTCTTTGATGTGAGCTACTACAACATAAGCTCTCATGAAAATCATTACTGATTCAATCACGTCTTGATCAATGGCTTTCTTGTTGAAGTAGTCTCTTCTTCTCTTTAGAATGTCTTCAAGATCATGAGGATGAAGGTTGATGTAGTCAGCTTCAGTGAACCGGTAGTGTTGATTATTTGTGCGTACAACGTGATATTCAACTGATACATGAGAAGATTGATAATTTGAGTTAACTTCGACATATCTTAGGATTCCGTGCTTCGAGTAGAGTTTTTCACGAGGCTTGTGTCTGAGCTGCCTTAATCAATAGAATCCCCTCAATCTTTCATTTACGTTAATAATCCCCAGATATGCGTCTCTGTTGTACTTTTCTGGATCAACTTCCATTTCAGAGAAGATGTTAGCAAATCTACCTTCTTCAAGAAATGGTTCTGGAATTTCCTCATATGTTGCTACTTCCTTGGTCGATGGTTGGTATTTGTCAGGACTGTGAAGCATGTACAAAAGATCGTCGTTAATGTACACAACTAGAGGTGCAGTATCTGATCTTGGAACTCTCGGGATCTGTTTCCATAGTGGAGATCGTTCTCTTCTTCTTAGTCTAAACCCTTCATTCTCAACTCTTGAAGCTTGTTCTTTCGGTTGTGGTTTATCCCAAGAAGTTGAGGCATTTAAAGCTTTAGATACCTCTTGATCGACAAATTTGTGTTCAAGTATCGGTCTCTTTTGAACTTGTAGATTACCGAATCATAGATACCTTCCATTCTTTTCTCCAATGGGTCATCATCCCTGATATTTAATCCAAATCATTCATACATATTATAGAATAACTGGTCCAGTTGTGTTGGAGGATCTTCAGATTGTTCAACCATTTGTATTGGATCCTTTAACACATCATCGAATTCATCATCATCATCAATATCCGACACATCGAACCCTCCGAGCTCTGGAGGTATATCGCCTTCCCGATACGTCATGTCTGTCCAAAAGTCTTCATCATCATCTACACTTACCTTTTGAGTTTCAGCCCCAACTACTTCATCTTCCATGTTCACAGCTGCATATTCGTCGGTTTCTTGTTGTGAACTGGATTTGTTGTGTTGTTGTTGTTAAGGTAAAGCTTGTTTTTGTGTTGAGAAAGTTGTAGTTGTTATAGATCTTGGTTTCTTAGCACTTTTCTCCCCCTCAGGATCATCCAGATCGGGATCATCCTGACTACGCTTTCGTGACTGTGGATGACAATGACTTTCCAACTCGACTACCCTTGATGACAATTTATTGATTAGCTTGATTGCCTCAGTATTATTTTTCTTTAGTTTCTTCTCAAGGCCTTTAAGTTGTGTGACAGCTTGGGTTGTTGTCGGTGGTTCAGCTTTGGGCTCCAGTAGTCCATTGTATATATTGGGGTAAGCTTCTTGTAATGAATAATCATTCAAAAACCTATCTAGCATTATCTCTGAAAGACGTTCCAATGATAGTTTTGTTGTTGTTGACAAAGGTCCAGCTTGAGATTCACGTTGTCGTTGGGCTGAGAATCTTGCGTCCATATCAGCTCGTATCTTCCCCATTACTTCATTGAAGTGTGTGGTTGTGACAAATGAAATTGGTTCAACTCGGATTCTCATGAATATAGTTGATGTTGATGTTGTCAGGATATGTTTCAATGGAATTGTTGTTGATGATGGCTGTTGTGAAGTATAAGTTGTGATCGGGGTTGTTGTTGTTGTTGTTGTGAGTGGCAGCGTTGCTATTTTAGTTGTTGGTGTTGTTATTGCTTGTGATGTTGTTGTTGTTGTTGGTACGGATGGGATGCCTTTGGTGGTAACGGGATGAGTGAGCGGGTGTAGCTTAGAGGACCTTGACCTACTGGTTTCATTCTTCGTCTGTGTCCTATGTTCTTTTCTATGGGAGTCATCTCCGTCCCCCTTATCATCTCCATCATCGTCATCCGGACGATCATCACTATCCTTATTCTCTTTAGAAGTTCACTAGTCTCCTTATCCTTCCCCACACCATCTTTTCCTTCGTTTATTTTCCTAGACTCATCAGTTTGTGGCTCGATGAGTGTGTCCCCTTCTTTGTTATCATTAACGTCTTTCAACTGACTAAGCTTACTTCCCGGCTTAGTTCTTTTCCATGCTTGAGTCTTCTTTCGCATCCTAGGGGGTCCTACTTTGGCGCTAGACTCTACTTTGACCTTATGCGCTCCCGGGGTAGATCCGCTCGGTTTTGAGCTTTCCATAGGAGCGTTAACTAACTCCACGTACTCTTTGTATGCATCCGATTCCTCGTCAGCAAGATCCAACAGGGCTTATGGTATTGGCATAGGTGTATTTTTGGTAACAATAGATGCTCCAGACGTACTATGCATATATGGTTCTTCTGCTGTAGGATCATTTTGTCTTCTTGAAATATTTGGATGTTGCCTCATAATTTGAGCAATCATCAGCTTTATGTATCTAACAAAGGGAATGCACACATTCTTCTTCTTCGTTGACTTCTTGACATGGTCTACGACATCAACCCAGATCATCTTGGCATACTTAAAGTGTTGTAGTGTCTCGATCCATCCCTGTTTCCTTACCCATTATGAAACGGTTCAGAATTGAGAAGAGCGTAGCCCATCTCGCGGGTAGATACTTTCTTTTAAATGATGATAATCTTTTGAACCCTTCAGCATCTTTGTCCGCTCAATGAAGAAGTCTTTCAGGTGATCAACGTTGGGTGCTTCTTCAAAATCTTCATAATTCCCATGATTTGCTTCTTGAAGATTTAGAGCTGATCGAAGAGATTTTGACGTCAGTTCAAATGACTGTGATTCAATGGTTGTTTTGAGAGTGTCAGGCTTTATTTCATCTAATAGCTCAACATGACGCCATAATTTTTGTATGTATATCATTGGAGTGGTAGAGTCTGATGATGAGAGTGTGGGATATATGGGGTGATTTCTGAGAATTACAAGAACTATGTTGTGATCACATTTAAAGGATTGAATAATGAATCGATGATTACATTCACCAATTCTAAGGAAGTCTGCTTCTGGGAGAAGTTCTTCATTTGTGGGAACCTGAACTTCTTGAACTTCCTCCTGAATGTTTTGTGGTTGATCTTGTTCTTGAGACATTTTTTGTGTGAGATGATTCTGAAATGATATGAAAGTTGTAAGTATATGGATAAATTTAAATTCATTTATTTCACTCTGTCTGTTTTTGTATGCTCTGGCATTTCTTTTTCGAGCATATTTCTTTTATTTTTCTTTTCTTATGCTTTCTTGCCTTTATAACATCAGCGCATGTTCTTTTCTTTTCACATGCGATTTAATTCTCTCTGTCTGTTTTTGTTTTTCCTCACCAAAAGTTTGTTTTGTGATACCTTTTCAAAATATTTTGAGGTTTAGACTGAACGTTGTTTTATGTTGCTCATGCTTTAAAATATACGTTCATCTAACTGTCTTTGATTGTTTTGGGAAGAAGTATCAAGTTATGTTTCAAACTTAAGTAATCTAGTTTGTACTAGATGACTTGATTAGAAAAACATTTACAAAGATAATTTAATTGCGCGAGCGTGAGATTTCTTGATAAATGACTAAACTTTGAACTCTCTATTACGTTGCCTAGTTAAAGGAATCCATTATCAGCTTTTAGGTGATAAATATTCCTAATAACTATCTTGAAGATTGGAAGTTCTCAGTTAAATCAAGTATAAGTCGTTTCAAAAGAGCTTTTGTTGCATAAGTGTGAGATTTCCCTAAATGTATCAAAACCATCAATACTCTATTACGTTGTATAGTTAAAGGGATACATTATCATTTTTGACGTGACAACTAGCCCTAATAACCACCTTGAAGATAAGATATTCTTAGTTAAGACCGTATCGAGTTGTCTCAAAACCATTTGAAAACAGATTTGAGTGAAACACATTTCAAGGTTGCATGAATTGTTTTTAAGTTTGAAATTCATAGCTTTGGCAACCGAGAAATAATTTGAATTTTATCCGTTAAAACCATTCATTCACATTGACATAATAAAATGTAATTCACAAAGTGTATATGCAATCATAGAAAAGTCTATTTATTTAATTAAACATATGCATCTCGAACTACGTAAAGGCAATATCGGGATACAATCCTAGTCTAATCCGAATTAAACTAATCATATGCTAGTTTTGTCCATAAATCTAAAAAAAAAAAAAAATCTTCCTTTTTGTAAAAGATTAGACTTGTCTCATATAAATGGATTTTCAAAGATTTTTTTTGGATCTACGCTTTGTTTTAAAATTGGCTCATTTTTGAACTTTTAGTTTTTGAAAAGTTATTTTCAAAATTTTTGAAGTTTTGAACAAGTTATGACTGTTTGATCAAAAGTATTACTTTGTCAAAATTAGTTGAAATGTTTGCGAAATTTTATATAAGTATAAAACCTATAAAAGTTTCGCAAAGATTTTTAAAAAATTTGGGCAGAGTAACATTTAGAAATTGGTAGGTAACAAAGTTTCGCAAAATCTGCTATCGCAGGATTTGGTATCGCAAACATGGTCAAACATAGTCAACTATCGCAAAAGGTAAAACAAGGTATCGCTAAATAATGTTGTGATAGTAAACTGCTATCGCAACATTTGGAAAGTGCTATTACAAGAAAAAGTTGTGATAGTAAGCTATCACAACACTTTTAGGAAAAGGGCTATCGCAAGGCATCTGTTACGACACGTGTGTATAACAACTGTTGCAACCAAAGTCTCACAGATTTTAAATTACTATTAAAATTAGTTTTTGGCTCTATCCTAAAGTCTTGCAAACCACCATTATTGGTGTCGCAACCCTAACTGTTCGCCTTCGACCCAAGATTAACCCATTTTACCCTAAATCAAGCCGTTTAAGTTCCAATTTTCTTTAATAAAAGTGATTGAAACATCCTATATCAGTCATCTAACCACAAGAATTCAACCAAATCACTCTAAATCACAAACCAAAAGTGATCAAAGTGTTATGAAAATATGCAACCCTAACTAGTAGTTTTTGATCAATGTAATGCATAACAATGGACGAAATTCATAACAAAGATGTAAAAGAAGTAGTTAATGGTGTTTGTAATCTTACTTTTGCACGAAAAACACTAGAAATCAAGAAAGCTCAGTTTTGCGATAGAGGTTTTTGTGCAAGGAGAGAGAGAGAGTTGTAATAACCAAAAGTTGTGTGTGTGTTTTTTCTCGCAGTCAACTGGGTAGGTTATTAACCTTTTTGGACTTTTGACCTTTTGAGAGTTCTGCGAGAGTTTTGGACTTGGGGGAGCGTTCAAAGATAGTTTTAACAATTTTTGTTAGATCACCATAATAGTAGAACATAAGTAAACATATGAGAGAAATGAGAGTAAGAGATAAATAGATGGTCGATTATTTCATAAGAAAGAGTAGCAAAGGTTTAGTAGCATATATGAATAACCAACACTCATAAGTGTAAGAGTACATGAGTATTTATAGGAGTGGAAGGCTAGGGCAACACCCCTAGTCCCTTCCATCCACACGTTCAACATAAGCTAAGGCCCATGGGATTTCTACATGGACCATAATCTATATTTAACATACAAGCCTACTAAGAATAGCAACCTGTTACACAAATTAAATGACCGACACTTGATATTACTAAAACGTATTCCCAACAATATCCCCCTATGGGTTGGTCATCAAAGGTTTCATGACGTCTTCTTTTCTTCTTTGGCTTTGACGTATCTTCAATCTTTGTTCTTTTTTCTTATTCTTTATGATATGGTAAGGTAGTGGTCTGCCTTTCATGAACGTCTTAGCATTTGGTGTCTTTACGCCTTTCCAACATGCCCATACTTCTTTTGACTTTGAATCTTCATACTTAAGTAGCTCTCAATTCATTTGCTTTGATCTTTATTTTTAAACTTTGTAGACCCTTTTCCATAACATAGAGAACTTTCTTTGTAATGTTCAAATGAGCATGTGGAAACTGATGTATTGTTGATGATGGTAATGGTGGTTATAGAACTCCCGGTATCTATGTGTACCTGCATGAAAACAGTTAGCAATAAAGCATCCAGCACTGTGTGAAAACTTTCTCTAATCCTTACCAAGGCTGTAACTGAATCGGATACCCTCAAGAGGGCTTACACAGATATACCGAAGTATATCAACGATTCAGGTGAGCCGCTGAAGTATACCGAAGTATCACTCCACGATTGTAGACCGTTTGAAACCACTGCGAACACTAAGCGTAACCCATAAGGGATTACCAAAGTGACCTTCTGTCAGGGCTATTTGATGTTGACCCTGGCAGGAATTTCCATTCAATCACTGAGAATTACATTTGTAAATCCTCTCATAAATGTTCTGGCAGATTGCTAAGATCTGCGTAGGACTCAAATATTTACAACTAGTGTTCTTATTCTTGAACAGCAAGTGTAGAAATGTTTAAGTGTTCCTAAGAGATCTTATGATGAACCTCGAGGCTCTAGACTCGATAATTGCGTTTTGATTTTAGTAGTCGGAGACTGGAGCGGTGTCTCCTGTTTCAATATCAACACAACTCGTAGTGAGAGGTTGATAGATTATGCAAGGTTCCCCGTGAGAATGAAATAAGTCCTTTTAAGAGAACTTGAGTGGCTAGAAGGTTAAGTGCAGTGCGTCACTGGGTCCATGACGTCTTTGTCTTCAATACTGGTGTCACATGAGTAACAACCAGTAGCATATGAATGGAACCCGGTCTCTGCCCCACGGTTGAATATTTGGAGGGCTATTTCTTTTCACCCTTTTTCATAACTTTTCTTTTTAATTCTTGAACCCCTTCTTTCTCCTTTATCATAATTTCTCCTTTTTTCCAATCATACCTAAGGACTTTCTAGTACTAAACTATTTGGTGTTGTCCTTGGGTAAATCCCTCCGGCTCTGGCGGATCATAGGACGTATTACCTAACCTTAGTCACCTTATAACTTCATAACTATCCTATGTTGCCATAAAAACATTCATTTGAAAATTTCTCAAAGTGTTTATTAATATAAGATATGTTTTATTAACACTTTGAGAGTTTTTGGATTTTTCAGAGATACTCCCCCTTCACATGTGCTCATGAGTTATAAATAGAAATTTACACATGTTGGGTGGAGTTCGCACTATTGAATTGATTGATTCTCAGTGAATATGACCGCTCCGAGACACGCTTACATCACTGGTTAGACCAGCTTGAAATTATTACCCGTCCTAGTCATATTTAAGGAGAATCTCTCGAAATGGTACACTCGACTTAGACAAGTCCTATTCAAAATATGCTTTTTGAGGTTTGTGGGATGAAACGAACAAGAACTTATAGTTTTGAACAAAGATTGATTCAAATACTCCCCCTCAATAAGTGAATTAACTTTTTGAGGTTTTGATTACGAGAGGGAATACTTGTTCTTTTGAGCAGAATTATGAAAAACATAAGAAATTTGATTAAGTCTACTCAAAAGTAAGAAGCTTTCGCTCCTTATATTAGGATTGAGGCACTGAAGCGTACCTCAGGGTCCTTTCTTTACAAAGAACGGGTTGTGCACTGTTATATGTGCACAAGCCATTATGTTTTACAAGCAAAAAATAATCACAAGAATACCCAAGTATTACATCAATCAATGTTTCTGAAGATTGTTAACACTGGATCAGGTCATTGAAAATTTCTGATAGGGAATGCTGGTTTACCTCCAACATAGCTTTCCATCCTCCGCATCTGATCTCTGAGTACAAGCCTCTTCTCAATCTTCTGGATGAATTAACGAACTTCTCGCATTTGAGTAGTTATCTACCTGCTTGTATTATACAACTCCCGATTTCTTAACCGAATGACTAGTCCGTCTCGAAGCTTCTTGAGTGTGTGGTCGCAGAACTTGTGAACTTCTTTGTATCCCATGAAACAGTTGATGTTGTGATCACTTTTGTAGACAAAACCAAAGGTTGGGTCTTTTTTAAGGGTATACTGGGGTTCTTTGTTGATCCCTGGAAGGTGTAGAAGTGGTGCGGTTAAGTTTAGCTTCCTTTGATAGCTCTCGACCCCAAGTTGCATGTTTTCAACGCGTTCCTGAATGATCCTTCTTCTGATGTAGTAGAGCAATGAAGTGCTGAATGCGTACAGAAGATCAGTTAAAAATGGTGCATCTTCCCTTGAACTTGGATGAGATACATATCTTCAAGATCGGTAAGGTTCAAATCAGGGAAGTCTACTTCTGAGAATGAGTAAATCTTCTGATCTTGTATTCTAACCCCGATTTTATGCAGAAAGGTATAATCATACTTCTTTTCTGCATCAATGCTAACCACACCAATTATTCTGAGATCGCTCATCACCGGAGTTGGAGACTTTTTTGTAAGTTTGCTTTTGTGCCAGGTTCTCCTTTTCTCATACCAGTGGTAGATTCCCAGATGCTCATCTTGATCGTACAACACTTTATTTGTAATGAAGAGTCTTGTTGATGTTTCTTCGATGGCCGGTTGTGGATATCTTGCAGCAGGAATCAAGGTTGTTGACATTGCATACTTAGGTTGACACTTGATGCCGTCTACAAGAAGTTCCAAATCGCTATTGAAGAAGAAGCTGTTGGGAATAACAAGTTGATCAGAAGTTCCAATTACTGGCAGAGGCTTTGTCCAATCCGTAAAGTATGGTTCTTTGCGTTGAGAAGTATTATTAATCACATGTGTGTCCGGATTTGTCCAGCTGATATCATTCGACATTGCACGTGCAAGGTTTTCCAAGTGATATTCGATGTAACACCCCCTTTTTCGATATACGCAGCGGAATATAAGTTGGGGTATTACTTCAAGTATCACAGTCATGAAAATAGAAAACGACTCGAAAAGAGATGTTTTAAATAAAATTATTATCATTCATTTATTTAAATCAGAGTACATAATACAGGTCCCAGCAGGAAATTTTGAAGTACGTTATAAAAGTTACATTTTTCGTTGAATGATAACAAAATGGACACTCTTTTTATAAGAAGAAAGTCCACAGCCACTCCGTGCCAAATCAAGCTTCTAATTACCTGAGATAAAACATGCTAAAAAGTCAACACAAAGGTTGAGTGAATCCATAGCGTTTAAAGTTATAATCAGTTTGAACACAAGCTAAGTAGAAAGTAATTCAGTAATATTGCAGTTCAATATATTGCCCTAAGTCTCATGAAACGCAAAACGTTAACAGGTTTATCATCATAGTTATAAGCTAATGATGTATATTACTACATAATTAAATGAAGTAATTATGCCCCCGAGTAGGAGATTGCCGATCTCTTTATTGATCTCAAATAAAATGCATTTGGTCACGTTACTGTAACACAAACGGGTCGTCACACCCAATAGATCTATTCACTATATTCGCGCTCACCCGAAAGTGATTAACGGTCCATGATGGAAGGTCTTTTAGGCAACAGGTAACTTAGGCAATATTAATCAGGAAAACATACAGAAAAATACTTGTGTTCGGTTTTGTAGCATGTATCTCCCCACAAGTTTGGAAAACGTATAAAAAGTGGGACTATGAACTCACCTTAGCAGTCTGGTTGGAAAACAAAATTAAATAGAGTTGATAAACGTCTCCGGTACGCGACCTGGGTTGGTCTGTCAAGTCTTAGTAATCGTATTCCAATATATATAAGTTTTTAATATTCGTTTTGTAACGTTTTGGTTGATGGTTAAATGTTTAAATGAGACAACATAAAGTCTCTTCAAAAGTTGGATAAGATTTTATCTTATTTCTTATTTTTATATTTCCGTTTGTTTGTTATCGAGATAAATGTATTTCGTTTATTAGTTTTTATTATAAATATATTCAAAATATATTTCTAACAATAATTATATAATGTTACGCTTTTTACCCTTATAGTTTCATTTATTGACAGTTTATACCCCTGAACTTTCATAAAATGACAATTTTTACCCCTAAACTTTCAAAAAATGACAATTTTTACCCTTCAACTTTGGTGAAATGACAGTTTTTACCCCTGTAGTTTCAAAAATGACAATTTATACCCTCAACTTTAAGTCGTTGGCAAAAATAGTCCTTGTTTTAATAATTCTGAAATATTTACACTTTTGGCCTAATAAAACTCCATCGTTCAAATTTGGCAAGATTTACCCTTAAACTCTTTGTCGATTTCAGATTTAGTCCTAGTTATAAAACAAGTGGAGTTTTGGCAGTTTTGGCCCACAAAGCATTTTTGTCATTACACTCGACATCCTTAATTCATTTTTACGCGTTCTAAGTTTCGGGAAAAGACACGACTTGCTACGACTCTTTTATACTCGTTATGCTAAGTTTGTAAACACCTTATTTACAGCTTATGGGCTTATGATTCGAGCTTATGAGCTCGAATCAATTAAAAAGGGTGCGTATGGTTGCAGTTTGCGACAGGCCACAAAGGTACTCGAATAACAATGGGGCAAAACAATCTTTTTACGATTTTCTTGTTCCTATAATTAGCTAACTGGGTGGACTTTCATATGGCCAAGTTTCAGATTTTATTAGCTTCATTTAGTAGTTGAAATAATTGTCCAAAGTTGAGTGTTTGGAACAGTTTGCGATAAGAAAAGAAAAAGAAAAAGGGCTTTGGTTTTCGATTCTTAAGCTTATGACCTAGTATTTTTAGCATGTTAACTTGATTATAATCCTATTAAATCTATCTCTTAAGGATCTCATGGCCTCTTGGTTAATAATGTAAATATATATATATTATATATATATATATATATATATATATATGGGAAAATGATGCCTGCAGTCCAACTGCAGGCAATTGCCTGCTTCTCTTTGTAAAAAAGGGTGGGGACAGGGGGAAAATGTGTATCAGTCACTTACGGAGGGGCTAAATTGTACATTTTTCAAACTTTTTACAAAGGGGAAGGCAGGCAATTCCCCTGCCCCCCAACTGCAGGTATGTTATCCCCTATATATATATATATATATATATATAAAGAGGGTTTTTGGGTTTGCTCAACAAAAAGAGAAAGAAAGGAAAAACATGAATTTTGACATTTCTTTCTATTAGGGATCATTTAGTAACATGTTTAGAAGTATTTAGAACTTATAATAGAAATGAAAAAGGGTTAGCTATACTTACTTATATATTTATTCAATTATGGGATATATGTGTCGAATGGTTTGGAAATTTCACACTAAAGCTTCTCCTCCTTCTAAGCCTTTCTAGGATATCTCTTTAGCTTCTTTTTTGACTCTTGGATCAGTGGTGTAATGAGAGTGAGGCTGTTTTGATGAATGTCGAGTTGTGTGGGAAAAAGATAGGATTTGTGGGTCGATATATATAGAAAAGGAAGAGTTAGGGTTTCAAGGTTCAAGGTTGTCATGTGTGGTAATAGGGGAACATGGTGAGGTGGCTAGGTCAAGTTGGATGACACATGTATGGAGGGGGATGGAAAGTATTATGTGGTTTAACCCTAACCATTGATCTTACCTACAATTCTTGACTTACGGTAAAATATCTAGGAGACAATATGAGGTGTAAGAATTTGGGTCTTAGAAGAAAGTGTATGGTGTGAGAATTGCTTAGATTTAAGTGAGGTAAGGGTTTGGTTCATTCCTAGTGAGAATCGAACTAGGTTAGTTTAGTGTGAAACGAATGGCTTCATATGTTGGTACCTGTGGTATGAAATGTTGTACACTAGGGTTTAGGGAAGTAACAAGTTAGGTTTAGGGTTTTGTTTAAGGATTTGTTGGCTAGAAAAAATAATTAGGGTTTATATATATATTATTTGTGTAGAATTGTATAGAAAAAAGAAAAAGAATTCAAAATGTGTTTGGAAGGGTGGTACCATGGGCTTGATAGGGTTGTACTAAGATTCAAGAAATATAGAAAATATGTTTTTTGGGATTTCTTATGTTTATTTAATTATATGTTAGTTTTATTAGGTTTAAAAGTATATAAATGAGATTTTAGATTTTTATTCATTAGACACTTGTACATTAGGTTTAGGGACTTGTACTTATAATTAGTAAGTTTAAGAAATTTATTTTTAAGGTTGGCGCATAAAAGACATGGATATTGTGCTTTAAAATAGGTACATTGAGGTTTATAATGTGATTTATATATATATTATGATGTTATGCATAAATGACTTGTACCTTGGCTTGAAAGACTTGTACACTTATATTTTGTAAAATTTTTATATATATTAATTAGGGTTTGTGATTTTATTACATAAAATCATAGTATTGTGAGTTTAGGGTTTGTATCAGGAGTTATAGTGAATTTAGGATTTTTGTGCTTTAGGTGCTTGTACATTAGCTTGGATGAGTTATACTTTAGTGTTTTAGGGTTTAGTTACTCATATTTATTGTTATAATGGTTTAGGGTTTCGTATAAACTCTAATAGATAAGAAATGTTTAGTTTGTACGTTTGTTAACGAATTAACGTAAAGTGGCAAATGGTATATCGTAGGATTTTTATACTTGACACATATAAATGTTTATGTAAAATAAAAATTGGGTAAGTTGATGTTGGTCCGCGTGAGAGCACGTTTATCGAGGATGCGAGTTACGTCACATTAGATAGTAGTTATGATCAGATAAAAAAATTATACCTAGAAAAATGGATAAGTATTCTTTTTTAGAATATTGAATAGTTTATTAGAAGGTGAAATTTTTACAGTGGTTACATTCGAGCTTAGCTGCACTTGAGGATCGATCTTTCAGCAAGTTGAATGCACCATTCTTTATGCAACAAAGTTCTCCTTTTGTAAGCTTCTTGATTCGTTGATCACGTTTGAGTTTTTGTGTGAACTTAAGTGTGCGTCCTTCGATCATGGAATCATCGTCGACATATGGTTGAGCACTGAAAAGTTTATCAAACCACTCGTTTCCCTCAGTCGTGCCATCTTCAAGCCATGTGACAGTCTTAGGTTGTTTGTTCTTTGACTTCTTTCCTTTCATAGACGTTTTAGCTTTCGACTTTGGTTGAGAGTCTGGTTGATATTGTGGTTTATGAAATTCATCCTCATCATTGTACTCAAAATGATGTTCGGTTGTCATTGGAATGGTTTCAGATTGTTTTGCCGGTTGGTTGGCAGTTGTTGTGGTTGCTGATGGGATAACAGGTTCCTTGTGTTGAGAAGAAGAACCACCAACGTTCCTTGGTTTCTTAGCTTGTGAGTTCGGATCAGGGTCTTCATCTTCTCTCGGTCGTTTTCCTTTATCAGCATCAGCTTTGCGTAACTCCTTTGAGATATTAGCCTGGATAGCATCAGTAATTGCCATTTTTTCAGGAGTCAGTGTTGTAAGACTTGACAAACTATCAAACAATTGTATTTGAAGTTCTTCAAGTGTTGGTTCCTTTGGCTTTGTTGGTTGAGTTTGTAGGACGAGTGGAACTTAGCGACAATGTTTTTGAGAAGACTATCGATGTTTGGATCGAGATATTCTTTGACTTTCTTTGATGTGACTCTGGGAAAATACTTTTTCAGGTATTCCTCTATATTTCCCTTGATAGCAGTGAACATCTTATCCTGAATGTCATCGGAAAGGAACTCATCAACTTGAGCTTTTGTGCTTTGGAGCTCGTTCACTTGTCCAACAAGACTGGTAACCATATTTGTCAATGTTTCGATTTGGTCAATAAACTTGTTGTGTTTCTATATTCGTGCTTGTTTCACGGCCTATTTCACCTTCATTGATGCTTGTGAGACCATAGGATTTGTTAGTTTCTTGATGGATTTGCTTGTGGACGTTGTATGTGTTAGTGGTGGAGATGAATGAGTTGAAGACTCAATCATATTTTCTTTAATGGTTTTATCTTTTGGTGAGGTTGGTGGAGAATCTGGAGATGTGTCACCAGGAATTGGAGGAGATGTTGGAGGTGTCTGTATGTAGTTGTCAGCTTCCTTTTCTAACTCCTCCTGCTCTTTCCGTTTCTTCTGTTCCTCTTCCTTAGCTTTCTTGACTAGCTCCATCTCTTCAGCAGCCTTTTGCACATCTTAATCTGTCACTAACTCCATATTTTCATCATTTTCTTCATCATCCATAACAAAATCATCAGTTTGATGAAATTCTTGATGGTCATGTTCGGTGGCTATCTCTGTGTCTCCTTCCTTACTGGGGTGATTAACTATATCAGATTAGATAATCTTTGAAGAACCTTCACCCTCACCGGATTGATTAACCGGAAGAGGTTGGGAGACATCTCCAGCATGTCCTGACCCACCAGGTTTGACTAACCGGAATGATGAGGGTTTGAACAGCAGGTGAGGCACTCTCCTTTGACTTGTTCTTTAATTTCTTCGTGTCTACCACCTCAGTTTCCATATTACCTCCTTGGGTCTGATCATCACCAAAATCTCTATCAATGTCTTCATCCATTTTCTTCTTGTCATAATGCATTTTCCTCCTTCTCCTCTCTTCATCAGATGTAAGCGACTCAAGACTGGCTTCCTGAGCAATTTTGGTAGCAATGTCTTCTCTGTAGATGACTGGTTCATCATCGGTTTCACTCTCAGAACCAGATTCCTCTTCTTCTACAATCTGTTCTTCTTCTGGCTCAGGCTTAGCAACTTTCGCAGGCACATATCTTTTCTTTAGTTTTGGTGGTGCAGGTTTCTTTTGCTTTGTTGTGCTTGTCGTGCTTCCATTTTTGCTATCGCGTTTGCTTTGGGTTTTGATTTCTGAGGGTTCAACCTCATAGTGATGGAAACCTACCCTTCCAACCTTGAATGCTTCATCGTACTTCTTATAAGCAAGTGTTTCTTGGATTTTTTCAGTGAAAAGATTGTTAGGAAGTCTTTTCCCTTGTTTACGGTACACGTTGCCTGAACAATGATTTTGTTAACAGTTTTATCCAGGGCAATCGGGTGTTGTTCGGAGTCATTCAGATGACGGGAAATATCTTCATTATCATCAAGAAGATGGTGGATTATTAACTTAGTGAATCTGACAAATGGGATTTTGGTTAATGGAGTGAAGTAGTGGTTCTGAATTTGAAAAACTATTTCATCCCAGATGAGTTGTGCATAGTCAATTTGCTTTTGATTTACGATTCCCTAGAATATTTGAAGATGAGAGAGTCAGGGATGATCGTGACCACTATCTCTTCCTGTAACTGATCGTGCCAAGATATAGTAGACAGTTCTCCAAGGTTGCGGAATGTACTTGGCCTTACTTGAGAAAGACTTGAATGGGTTTGTGGTGTTCATATAGCCAATTCCGTAGAAGTCAAGAACAGTCTTTTCGATGGATGTCATGAAATCTCAGGTGGGTTTGGAGCTTCAGGTAGACTTGAATGGCTTGGTTGGCTGTTCATCATACCCAATTTCCCGCAGAAAGTCAAGAACAGTCTTTTTCGATGGAGTGTCATGAAATCTCAGGCTGGGTTTTGGAGCTTCAGGTAGAAGTAGAAATGTACGAAGATAATTGATGTCAACAATGACTTCTTTTCTATCCAACTTGCAAGAGAATGAATCTTCATTAATGCTGAGTTGAATTGTGTGCCAGAGCTGATGGATGTAGAATTTAGGGACACAGGCAGACTTCTGCAGCATATTCTTGCAATTGTGATTCTTCAGAATCTCAATAGCAATCTGGCATGACGATTCGGAACATTTAATCTTATGAAATTCAACTTGAGCATTGTTGCTGCCTATAGACACTGATTAGCCTTCTGGGAAGACGTCTTTCTTTGTGAGCATTGGTAGTTGTTGTTGAGCAGCTATTTGTGGTAACTGAAATGACAAAACAGAGAAACAAACATGAAAAGTACATATATGTTAGCACATTGTGACAGTTTTGACACTGTATATGACCCTATGTTTGATTTCCTGATTTTATATGTCCTTGATTTGTGATTTTGATTATTTGTGAAAAACACTTGTGAGTGAGTCAAGTCAATTAATCAATTCTTTTTATTTCTAAGTCCAATGTCCTTCTAACAATTCTAAGTGACATTCATCTAAATTTCAATTTCTATGTCCTTTGATAAGTTCAATAAAAAAAATTAAAGATCGATGAATTTCTTGAAAAGTTCGATGTATTTGAATGTTCGATGGATATTTCACTAGTTCGATGAATTTGAATGTTCGATGGATATTTCACTAGTTCGATGAACTTGAATGTTCGATATAACTCAAAAGTTTGATGAAAAAATATCCAAGTTCCATGGAACTGTTCTAAGTTCGATGGAATTTAGTCAAATTCACTAAACTTTTCAAGTTCGATGAAACTATGAAAAATTCGATGGATTTGAATAAGTTCAATGAGCTTGATAAGTTCGATGGAACTTAGCCATTTTTATATGTTCGATGTTTCTTGTACAAGAAACATCGATGGATACTGTAGACATACATGTTCGATGGATGAAAATCGAAATTCCTTTCCTGTCCAGTTAAATCACAAACCACAAGTTACACACTGTTTTAAATCACATTTCAAGCATAACAAAAGATACTCAAACAACTTTGAATCAGTACACATTTAAGTTCGATGAATCCTAATCACCATAGATCAAACATGAAATTTTTATGTTTGATGTTATGTTAGAACCATTCAAACATGTTCCTAAGGTGATACTAAACTCATTTGTCCAAGGTTTAACACTTTTTATCCATACATTCACAAGATTGAACCTGAGCGTGACATGCTAAAACCCTAATCATCAAACTTAAATGAAACGTGTTTCTGGGTAGAATTCAATGATCATTACATGTGACTTATGACTTACTAACTCTTTCCCATATGTTAATTAGACTATAAAACACAAAAATCAAAATCCCCAAATTGGGACGTATGAACCCTAATTCAAGAATCATTCAATTCGTGTTTCTGGGAACAATTAATTGATATAAACATGTTAAACACTTGATATTGAATATATCCCACCAATAATATCAAACACAATAACATTCAAATGATTTTCCCCAAATCGAATTAAACCCTAAACATAAAATTTACGATTGTGATCAATTGAGCCGTTGGATCTTAAAATTATCAAAACCCGTTTCTTATAATTGCTCAAACATTGTATAAACACTTACAGATTTGTAAAAACTTGAACGGATATGAAGAATCAATATGGATTGTTGATAAATGTGGGTGTGATATTAAATGTCTTTGCCGGTGAGATAAATGATTGGTCAAAGTTAGTTTTGACTAACTATTGAAGTTTGAGGTTTTGACACCATTGATCCCTTAACCAAGTATCTTTTTTATCCTTAGTCCCTTTAACTCCGAAAAAATAGACATACTCAATATCTTATGATTACAAACAATTTTCCAATACTCCCCCTCGACTTTAGAATAAGATAGCATTTTGAGATCAAGGAGGGTATTACGATGGTAGATTTACCAACACATTTTGCAAATAACATCCTTTTGGAAATATGCAAGTACAAATTTTAATGAAAATGTTAAAATTTGAATTTTATACTCCCCCTCAACACTTGTTCGGAAAAAAAAATTAATTGAACAAGATGTTGATGGAAGTTTTGTACTTGCATTTTTTTGAAAGTTTTATATTTTTGTATTTTGTGTTTTTGATAAAATATTTACAAAATTGTTTTGATGTTTGACTTATCAAGGATATTTGAGAAAGTTATCCAGATCTCTCGAGTCAAACATCGCATACCAATTTGATGAAATAATTCCACAAATCTTGCATGAGGCAAGGATTTGGTGAATAAGTCTGCTAATTGGTATTGTGTACCCACACAGTATAATTCAACTGTACCCTTTTCAACTTGCTCCTTGATAAAGTGATATCTGAGAGCGATATGCTTTGATTTCGAATGTTGAACAGTGTTGCAGGAGATGGCAATGGCACTTTTGGAGTCACAGTACATCGGGATTTTCTCTTATACAAAGCCGTAGTCCATGAGTTGAGATCTCATCTAAATGACTTGAGCACAGCATGCTGAAATGGCTACATATTCCGCCTCTGTTGATGACAATGAAGTGATATCCTGCTTTTTTGACTGCCAAGATACTAGCTTATCTCCAAGAAACTGAACACCACCAGAAGTACTTTTGCTTGTATCTAAACAACCTGCATGGTCAGCATCTGAAAAGGCTATTATTTCAAAACCAGAATCCTTTGGATACCAGATCCCCAAGTTAATGTTTCCCTTTACGTATCGAAGGATTCTTTTAACCTCAGAGAGGCGTCTTTCAGTTGGGTTTGACTGATAACGGGAGCATAGATATACAACAAATACTATATCTGGTCTGCTAGCTGTTAGATACATGAGAGACCCAATAATACTTCGGTATTTTGTAGGGTCAACTGATGTCCCATGTAAATCAGCATCCAACTTTAGTGATGAGGCAGACATAGGGGTATTATAAGTATCACAACTTGTCATGCCATGTTTCCTTAAAATCTCAAGAGCATATTTGGACTGGTTTAGAAAAATACCACGGGGGGATTGATGAACTTGAAGTCTTAAGAACAACTTTAGTTCACCCATCATGGACATTTCAAAGTTTTCTTTCATTAGTCTTGCAAAAGCATTTGAGTACTTTTTATGTGTTGAACCAAAAATGATGTCATCAAAATAAATTCGAACAATTAAAATGTCCTCCCCATGTAATTGAATAAACAGTGTGGGATCAACTGATCCTTAGGTAAAGTGATTAGCAAGTGAGAATGCGGGTAGTTTATCGTACCACGCCCTCGGGGCTTGTTTAAGGTCGTAAAGGGATTTTTTGAGTCTGTACACATGATTTGGATGATCTGGATCGATGAAGCCCTCTGGTTGAGTGGCATACACTTCTTCATGGAGTTGACCATTTAGAAATGCAGTTTTTACGTCCATTTGATAAACAGTGATGTTCTTGTGGGCAACATACGCCAGAAACATTCGGACAACTTCAAGTCTAGCCACTGGTGCAAAGGATTCTTCAAAATCAATTCCTTCATCTTGGCTAAAGCCTTTGGCAAACAAACGCTATTTTTTTACGAATTACTGTTCCATCATCATCAAGTTTGTTTTTCCAAATCCATTTAAGTCCGACAACATTGACTCCATTGGGTCTTTCTACAAATTCCCAGACTTCAAGACGTTTGAATTGATCAAGTTCTTCTTGCATTGATTCAGTCCAGTTGTGATAAGTCATTGCTTCTTTAATGTTCTTTGGTTCCGCTTGACAGACGGTAAGAGCATAAATGCAGGTTTCACTATTCGTGTGAAGTCTTCGTCGTGTCATGATTGGATTATTTGGATTACCAATCACATGTACTAAGGGATGATCTCTTGTCCATTTGTGTGTTGAAGGGTGATGTTGATAAAGAGAGTTCATATTAGACGGATCCAAGTTGCGTGTAGACGACTCTGCAATATTGAGAATGGTGGGAGTCAGAGCAAATGGATTGAAGAATGCATTTCCGTCATAATCTGCAGGTGTGGGTACTTCATGTTCAAGTTGATCACCAGGTGTATTTTCAGTGTTGGAAGAGGTTTGTTCTACTATTGTCGGAGATTCAATTGGAGGTGCATCTGTTGCAACGGTTGTAGTAGTTGGTGCAGGTGTATAAGGTATAGGCATATTATCAGGTGGTGCAGCGGAAACATTAAATACATCTGGTGCATGACATGCAAATGAATCATCAAACAATGGAGCAAAGAAGGTTTCCAATTCTTGACGGTTTAGCGAAAGAGGTTCAGCTGATTGATCAGGAAAGTTTGGACGGTTAGTTGCGGGTCCTAAGCTGTTTTGGTCAGAAGCCATTTTCGTAAGTTCATCGAAATTAGCATGAATGGTTTCCATGATTACTCTAGTACGACGATTCCCAATGCGAAAGCCTTTAGAGGTTTCACAATATCCAATGAACACACCGATGTCAGCTTTAACTTTGAGCGTGCTGTAGAGATCTATAATTCATAACATAAACATAAGATTAAAGCTAGCTTGAATCTTAGAGAGAGAGAGAGAGAGATAGAAGTTGGGAACCTTTCTAGAGAGAGAAAGTGAAGAGAAAATAGGAATGTTAGATTAGGTAGAATGAAAAGCTCCAACCCTTCCCACACTTGGGAAGGGGTATTTATAGTTACTAGCTACGGTGCCCCTAGTGGGTTGTGGAGTGAGCTGACAGTGGGTAAAGACATGACCCAACTCCACAAATATTAATATAACTAAACTAATAATAATAATACTAATAAGCCTACGAGCTACATAAATGCTAAATAGATACTCGGGGTGACCGAGTCTTCACATGAATATTTATATTCCTAACAATCTCCCCCTAAGGGAGGTCACCCGAAAATAATATTATGAATTCTAGCATTCTATTACATGACTGTAACTTCCTAGCTCGTAGTCTTTGATTCTTCAAATTCATTACTCTTTGTACATTCAGCAGTGATCTTTTGATGACTGTTTTTCTGTCTTGGATGATCTTTGGTGATTCTTTGATGTCATCATCCAACATATGTCTCCAGGTCATCTTTTAGCAGTATGTCTCCATGTGATGAGGTATTCTTTGCACCAACATGCTCACACTATTCTGGGTCATGATTTTCAGTATCAGAGTTTACATAAGCAGTGTTGAAGGTCTTTTAGTTTATCATGACTTCATTGAATGCGATGATGGTGAAGTGTGAGCATGTGGTGATGGATTGGAATCTTGTTTGGCAATTAGCTACAACCGCAATCAGCTACAGCAACAATCAGCTACAATCGCCAGGTGTTCCTGCATATGATAGTTAGCAATAAAATGTCCGGTACATACAGGTTCGGACTTCGAGATTGTTAACAGCATAGTGTGAAAACTTTCTCTAGTCCTTACCAAGGCCGTTCCTAAATCGAAAACCCATAGAGGGCTTACTAGATCTACCGTAGTAAATCAACGATTAGGTGAGTCGCTGGAGTTCACTCCACGACTGTCGACCGTTTGAAACCGCCGCGACCACTAAGCTTAATCCACAAGGAATTACCTAAGTGACCTGCTTTCAAGGTTGTTTGATGTTGACCCTGGCAGGAATTTCCATTCAATCACTGAGAATTATATTTGCAAATTCCCTTATGAATGTTCTGGCAGATTGCTAAGATCTGCGTAGGACTCATAAGTTTAAAACTGGTGTCCTTAATGTTGAACAACCAATGTAGAAGTAACACGTGTTCCTATGAGATCTTATGATGCATCTTGTGGCTCTAGGCTCTATAAGTGCAATTTTGGTAATCGAAGACTGGAGCGGTGTCTCTTGTTTCAATATCAACACAACTCGTAATGAGCGGTCGATAGATTATGCAGGGTTCCCCGTGAGAATGAAACAAGTCCTTTTAAGAGAACTTGAGTTGCTTAGAAGGTTTTAGTTCAGTGCGTCACTGGGTCCATGACGTCTTGTCTTGAATACCGGTGTTACCTTAGTAACCACCAGTAGCATATGAATTGAACCTGGTTTCTGCCCTAAGGTTGAATACTTGGAGGGCTATTTCTTTTCACCCTTTCTCATTTCATTTCTTTTTAATTCTTCAACCCCTTCTTTCTCCTTTCTCATATCACTCTTTTTTTCATGATCATACCTAAGGACTTTCTAATACTAACTATTTGGTATTTTCCCTGGGTAGATCCCTCCGGCTCTAGCGGATCATAGGACGGTTTTCCTAACCTTAGCCACCTTATAACTTCATGACTATCCTATGTTGCCATTTACCAAATCCTTGAAAAATCTCTCAAAGTGTTCATGATTATGAAACACATTTTGCTAACACTTTGAGAGTTTTATATATTTCAAATGCTCCCCCTTAACATGTGCTCAGATGTTTTAATTATAAATTTGCACATGTTGGGAGGAGTTCGCACTTTTTGAATTGATCCACTTTCAGTGAACATGACCGATTCGAGACACGCTTACATCACTAGTTAGACTAGCTTGAAGTTATTACCCGGCCTGGTCAAGTCCACAGAAAGTTTCTCAAAATGGTACACTCTACTCAAACATATCCTCTTCGAGAAACGCTTACATCACTGGTTAGACCAGCTTGAAATTATTACCCGACCAGGATATGTCCTTTCGATTAATGACATTTTCATCAGAATTTCATTTTAAAATCACATTCTCTCCCCCGATCAAAAATTTCAAACCCTTTGAGATTTGTGATCCTAATTGATTTAAATAAGTTAGAAAATTATGGGAGAAAATGTGGTCAGGTTTAATATATTCTGATAATGAGACATTACGATACTCCCCCTCAATCAATGAGGGAGAATGTTAGTGTCAGGTATGATAAGTTTGGAAGATTTTAAAAAAAAAATCATACACTGACACATAACAACCAAATGTTTATTCACTGCTTATTATGTACAAAGATAATTGTTGGGAATAAAATGTTCAAAGTCAAAGAGCCTGCCAAAGATGTTGAAGAGCCTGCTAGTTGATTTTGAAGAGTATGAAGATGTTCTACCAGTACCTTCTGGGTAGAAGGTACTGCTAGTTGATGAAGAGCCTGCCAAGCTTATGTCAAGTCGATTAGATATTTTGTAATAGATATTTAGTTGAATTATTAGTCTTTGTACATTGTTATACGTTATGTAGAAGTAGTTTAGTCTTCTGTGGTGTACAGAAGAATATTACAGAGTTATACATTGGTAGTTGTATTTAATTGTAGGCGCTAATATAGTCAAAGTAAAGTATTATATTCGAACCACTTGACAACTTGTAATAAGGTGTCCTTATCTTATAAAAGGATACCTTAGTCACACTTCATGCATGCATCTTTCACAACAATTAACCAAAACCGAACTATCTCTCAAGTAACTTAGTTACTTAATTCACAAATCCTTTTACAATCTTAGATTCAAGATTACTTTGTAATCCCGGTGATACTTAGATCATCCGTATTATTTCATCAATAATATTGAATCGTTTTGTGTTAACCAAAGTTGTTTCTTGTTCATTGCATTCTCTCGTTTACATAAACTCACCACCTTGTGTTCTTTTAAGTGTGTTGTAGTAGATTCCGCATGCTAAAACACATTCATACATAAATATCTCAACAAACAAAAACCTTTCCACAAGTGGTATCAGAGCGGGGCTTGATATTTACCAATTTAAAAGAACAATGGATGTTGAACATATTCAAACAAATGTTGCAGCTAAACTTCCATTACTTAAGCAAAATGAGTTTGAAATGTGGCGACTAAGGGTAGAACAATACTTTCAAGTGCAGGACTATGCACTTTGGGAGATCATTGAACAAGGCAACTCATTTAAACCCTCAATCACCACTACAACAGTAAATGATGCTCTTGTAACACAAATACAAGACCAACCATCAAATGCAGATGAAAAAGTTCAGAAGAGAAATGATCTAAAAGCAAGGAGTATGTTACTGATGACTATTCCAAATGACCAGCTTTTGATCTTTAACAAATACAAAGATGCCAAAACCCTTTTTGAAGCTATTGTGGCTAGATTTGGTGGTAATGATACTACCAAGAAAACACAGAAAACCCTTCTCAAACAACAATTTGAGAACATCACAGCCACAACCAATGAGTCTTTGGACAATATGTTCAATAGACTTCAGAAGCTTTCAAGCCAGTTAGCCATCCATGAAGTGATGATAACTGAAGAAGCACCTCAACTCTAAATTTCTTAGGAGTTTACCTTCAGAATGGTCCATGCATGTCATTGTCTGGAAGAACAAGTCAGATATTGACCAGATGAGTCTTAATGATCTCTACAACAATTTAAAATAGTAGAGCATGAAGTAAAGAAGACTACTGGGTCAAGCTCAGGAAATATGGCATTTGTTTCATCACCAAGCATCTCAAAGGTTGATAATGAAGAAAAAGGTGGCAGAGAAGAAGGTACTCCCAACACAACCTTTGGTACTGCTAGTACTTCGAGTAGTACCAAATCCATTTTAGATGAAACAATTGGGTGTGCTTTTCTTACATCTCAACACAATGGGTCTGTATTATCATTTGAAGATCTTCAAGAGATTCATCCTGATGATCTTGAAAAGATGGACATAAAGTGGCAACTTTCACTTTTAAGCATTAGAGCCAAGAAGTTGTTGATGAGGACTGGTAAGAAGATAATGATAAATGGAAATGAGCCTGCTGGCTATGATAAGTCAAAGGTGGAGTGTTACAACTGCCACATGAAAGGTCACTACTCTAGAGAGTGTAGAAGACCTAAGAAGCAGGATGACAAGGTAGAGGGTTTGACAACAGAAATAAAGGAAGCTTTGAGAAGAAAGGAAGCTTTGAAAGCAATAGTAAGGTTGTTGAAGTTGCTGAGCCAAAAGCAATGGTTGCTATTGATGGCATGGGTTTTGATTGGAGTTTCATGGGTGAAGATGAGTCAACTTCTGATGAATTGGCTTTAATGGCATTCTCCACTCCTGAGGTACAAACTATCAAATGTTCCAATAATTGTGAATTTCTTAAGGAATTAGAATTTATAAGTAAAATCTTTGATGAACAAACATTAGAACTCAGAAAAACCCATCAAACATTATTTGATCATAAGTGTGGAATGGCCAAACTAGAAAAACAAATCATTCACTATAGAGAAAATGAACTCACCTTTTCTGATGCAAAAGCTGCTCTTAATAGACAAATATTTTTGAAAGATTCAGAAATAGAAATGTTAAGGACTGAGTGTACTAAAGTGACATTGGCTAGAGATAATATTCAACTGACTGTTACTAAATTGGAAATTGCTTCTGAATGCACAAGAAGCATAGTTGAAAATCAGTTGAATAAAAGAATAAAATCAGGGATAGGATACAATGAATGTCCACCTCCTTATAGAGGAATTCCTTGTCCCCAAGGTAGTGATCTTGCAGCATCAGGTTTACATGAAATCATTAGCAAACCATTAGCTAAACCTGTAGAGATAAGTGAACCTTCTGAGAGTGCTAAGAATGCCTCACTCTCCAAGGTGCTCACTAATAAGAGACCAGATGTCCTAATTATTGAAGATTGGGTATCTGATGATGATGAAGATGAGACTATTCCTATCAAAGGAATCAAAGTAGGACCAACCAGTCCTAAAAGAGTAGAAGTTAAGGCTAAGGCTAAAACTGTTTTGAAAACAGTTGAAAGTTGTGAAAAATGTAATAACAAACCTAGAGGAAGTCAAAGAAATTGGAACAACCTTAAGTCACAACAACTAGGTGATGACTTTGTTATGTTCAATAAGGCTTGTTATTATTGTGGTAGCTTTAATCATCTTCATGCTTATTGTAATAAATGGGTTTCTGGGAGTAAATCAAAGTCTAAAACAAATGTTACTCACCCCAGAAAAAGTTTTGTTAAGTCTAACACCACAAATGTTAAACATACTGTTAGACAAATAAGCCTGTTATTGCAAAACCAACTGATAAGGGTACAAGAAACACTTTCAAATGTGTACCAAAAGTTGGAATATCCTATTCAAAAGAAATATATGGTCAAAACACAAATTTGGAAAACCAAAAACCAAAAGGTCCTGCTAGACCAAATGGTACTGCCAAAATTGGTATTGCCAAAATTGGTACTGATAGACCAAAGACCACACAATGGATTAAAAGGGAAAGTGCTGTTAAGTCCTCAGCATGTTGGATTTGGAAACCAATCCAATCAAATGGTGCATCAACAATCCTGAAAAGGTTTGACTTCATTGATGCAAGAGGCAAACCCAAGTCTGTCATGGCTTGGGTACCCCAAGGAAACTAATATGTTTATTCATGTGCAGGAACATTCATCTGATATTGAAGATCAAGGATATGTAGATAGTGGATGTTCAAGGCACATGACAGGCAACATGTCATTCCTCTCAGACTTCAAAACATTTGATGGAGGATATGTTACCTTTGGGGGAGGAATAAAAGGAAAGATCACTGGTAAAGGTACTATCAAAACCAGTAAACTAGATTTTGAAAATGTGTATTTTGTGAAAGAACTTCAGTTTAATCTTCTTAGTGTCTCACAAATGTGTGACAAAAAGAACAATGTTCTATTTACTGACAATGAATGTATGGTTCTTTCTTCTGATTTTAAGATGCCTGATGAGAGTCAGATCCTTCTTAAAATTCCAAAAAGGAACAATATGTACAGTGTCAATTTAAAGAAAATTGATCCTAAGGAGAGTCTAACTTGTTTGGTAGCAAAAGCCTCATTGGATGAATCTATGCTTTGGCATAGAAGGCTTGGTCATGTAAACTTTAAAACAATCAACACTATTGCAAAATATGATTTAGTAAGAGGTTTACCCAAAAAGATTTTCCAAAACGACCAATCCTGTGTTGATTGTCTTAAAGGCAAACAACATAGAGCTTCTTGTAAGCCCAAGACCCAAAACTCTATTTCTCAGGCTTTACATATGCTTCATATGGATCTCTTTGGTCCTACTAATGTGTGCAGCTTGAATGGTAAAAGATATTGTCTGGTTGTTACTGATGATTATAGCAGATTTTCATGGGTTTTCTTTTAAGATCTAAACATGAAACTAGTGAGATTCTTAAATCATATATCACTGAGGTAGAAAACCAATCTGATAAGAAAGTCAAAGTCATCAGATGTGACAATGGGACAGACTTCAATAATAGAGTTATGGATGACTTTTGCAAGGAAAAAGGCATAAAAAGGGAATTTAGTGTAGCTAGAACCCCACAGCAAAATAGAGTAGCAGAAAGAAAGAATAGAACACTTATAGAGGCTGCTAGAACTATGTTAGTAGACTCTAAGTTGCCTATTTCATTTTGGGCTGAAGCAGTTGGTACTGCTTGTTATGTACAAAACAGGGTTCTTGTGACAAAACCACATAGAAAGACACCTTATGAACTTTTCTTTGGTAGAACACCATCTTTAAGTTTTATGAGACCTTTTGGTTGTCATGTCACTATTCTAAATACCAAAGATCATTTAGGCAAGTTTGATGGAAAAGCAGATGTAGGCTATTTGATAGGGTATTCCTTGCAGAGTAAGGCCTATAGAGTGTTTAACACTTGCACTAGGCTAGTGGAAGAGAATCTTCACATAGAGTTTCAAGAGAAACTAACTAATGTGAAAGGAATTGGACCAGATTGGATGTTTGATATTGATAGGCTTTCAGAATCTATGAATTATGTGCCTGTTACAGGTACAAATACTAATGATGATGCAGGTTTTGAAGATAATGTTGAAACTCCTACAGATCAAGATTACATCTGGATGCCAATTTGGAAAAGTATGGATCTATCTTCAAGTCAAGAAGGACCTTCAAACATAACAAATGAAGGCAATGAAGATGATCAAGGAACTCAGAATCAAGAGAATCAAGAAAGTGGTGCTAATGACAATGGTACTGCTAGTTCACCAGATGGTCCTGCTAGTTCAAGTATTGATACTGCTGAGCCATTGAATGTTCAAATAGATGATTCTTTACCAGAAGAAAGGGGGATTAGCAATCTTCCATCTACTTATGAAGTTCCTAAAACACCCAACACTAGAATTCTCAAAGATCACACAACTGATGATGTGATTGGAAGCATAAATTCTAGTGTTAGAACAAGATCTCAAGTTGGTTTATCTCAAGTCTTGTCTTCAGATGAAGAAGGGTTTATCTCCTCTATTTATGAAGAAAAGAATAATGATACTTCCAATATATGCCTGTTTTCATGTTTTCTATCTCAGGCTGAACCCAAAAACATAAACAAAGCTTTAGATGATGCAAGTTGGGTGGAAGCAATGCAAGAAGAGCTTCTCTAATTCAAGATTCAGAAGGTTTGGATATTGGTTGATTTGCCCAAAGGTCATAGGGCAATTGGAACCAAATGGGTATTCAGAAACAAGAGAGATGAAAGGGGTATAGTGATCAGAAACAAAGCTAGATTGGTAGCACAAGGATATACTCAAGAAGAAGGGGTAGATTATGAAGAAGTGTTTGCTCCAGTTGCAAGACTTGAAGCAATTAGGCTTTTCTTGGCCTATGCTTCATTCATAGGCTTCACTGTCTATCAAATGGATGTTAAGAGTGCATTTTTATATGGTGAAATTGAAGAACCAGTATATGTATCTCAACCTCCAGGCTTCATTGATGCAGAGTATCCAGACAAGGTTTATAAGGTTACCAAGGCTTTTTATGGTCTACACCAAGCTCCTAGGGCATGGTATGAAACATTGGCTTGTGTGCTACTAGAATTTGAAAAACTTATGCATAGTAAGTTTGAAATGAGTTCCATGGGGGAACTTACTTTCTTTTTGGGTCTCCAAGTGAAACAATCCAAAGAAGGCATATTTATCAGCCAAGATAAGTATGTAGCAGAGATCCTAAGGAAATTTAATTTTGCTGATTCTAAGGTTGCAAGTACACCAATGGATCCAGACAAAGGGCTACTCAAGGATGCTGAAGGAGAAGATATGGATTTGCACAATTATAGATCAATGATTGGGTCTTTGATGTACCTTACATCATCAAGACCAGATATCATGTTCTCAGTATGTGTATGTGCAAGGTTTCAAATACATCCCAAGATCTCTCATCTCACAGCAGTCAAAAGAATCTTTAGATATCTCAAGGGTCAACCTAGGTTGGGTCTTTGGTATCCAAGAGAATCATCTTTTGAATTGGTGGCTTATTCGGATAGTGACTATGCTGGTGCAACTCTAGACAGAAAATCCACAACTGGTGGATGTCAATTTCTTGGTTGCAGACTTATCTCTTGGCAATGCAAGAAACAAACAATGGTGGCCAATTCTACAACTGAAGCAGAATATGTTGCTGCTGCAAGTTGTTATGGACAAGTTCTTTGGATCCAAAATCAAATGCTTGACTATGGGTACAATTTTCTTAACACCATTATTTATATTGACAATAGCAGTACTATATGTATCATTAAAAACCCAGTTCAACACTCAAAAACAAAGCACATTGAAATTAGACACCATTTCATAAGGGATTGCAATGAGAAAAGGTTAATTCAAGTTGTTAAGATTGATTCTGAAAAGAATTATGCAGACCTTCTCACCAAAGCTTTTGATTTAGGTAGATTCAAATATCTTGTAGGAGGTATTGGAATGATAAATCTTTGAAAAACATGTGTTTTTGTTCATAAAATTAACTGATATTGACTTTTATACATGGTACTGCTAGTTAGTCAAAAGGTACTGTCTATTCATAATTGGTCCTGCTAGTATAAAATTTGCTATGTTTTGTTCATATTGATGCTTAAATGTTTAAAATGCTATAGATCAAGTGCTTTGCACTTTGTTCTTTTGGTTTGCAACTAACACATTTCAGGTTGATAACAAAACAAGAGTTCTTCCAAACAAAAAGGAGCAACAAAAGTTATATTCATTTCAGGAGAGATAACAATCTCAGGGGAGGACTTAATAGCCTAGAATGGAAGAATAACCAATTTATGAAAGGAAAGACAAGAGCATACAAGATGATGCAGAGTTGAAAAAGAGAGAGTTAGATCACATATCTAGAAGGGATGAAGCATTTCTCAAGGAGAAAGTTCTATCTAGATCAAACTAAGGAAAGTTTCAACTCAAAGGCATGACATTAGATGATTTCACTTGTTGAACCAATCATCCAAGATACATAGCATCATTGTCTTTCTAATTTCCTCCATCCAAGGAAATTGCACCATCTTTAGGCCATCATGGCTTTTGGTATTCAACTCACCAAGTTTTTACAAACTTAAGAGTTGGCTAGTCCATAAGCAAATGGCTTTTGGTAAAGACAAATCAAATCCGTTGATGGTTGATAGTTTACCAAAAACTATATGGTTGTTAACTAACCATACTTAATTGTAAATAGTTAGCTAGTCCTTAAGCAAACGGCTTTTGGTAAAGACAAATCAAATCCGTTGATAGCTGGTAGTTTGCTAAAAACTATAAGGGATTTTTATAAAACTTTCAAAGGTACTGGTAGTTCAAAATTGGTACTGCTAGAGTAAAATGGTACTGCTAGATAGCCGTTGAGCCTGTCAGAAAAAGTTTTAGCCGTTGAGCCTGGTAGTTAAAATTAGCCGTTGGGGTAGTTATGTAAATTACTGATGATTATATTATATTATATTTCACATATAAAAGATCTTTTTAACCGCCTTTACATTTACTTATTATAATCTTTCTTATTGTCGGTTAAAAGTAATTCTCACATATCTTCTTTCATCAGTCATTATCATAATTCACATACACCTTTCATCTTCTACCAGTACTACCAACAAATCCCACCAACACATTCAAAATTTTCATTATGGACTCCACAGTTGTTCTAAACTTTGTCCAACGTCACAATCAATTAGCATTTTTGGAGAAGTCAGAGGATAATGCCTCATTTCATCAAGTAGTGGACTTTTTAAATAACTCCTATATCAGGTTTGCTTTACTAGTCAATCCCACTATTTATGAAACTCAAATTTTACAATTTTGGCAATCTGCTAAAATTAAAACTTCTGAAAATGGGGAACAAAGAATTAAGGCCAAAGTGGATGGTAAACATTTGACTCTTACTGAGTCATCCATAAGAAGACATCTTCATTTAGATGATTCTGATGGTATTAGTCAATTGCCAGATACTGAGATTTTTGAAAATTTGCAAAGAATGGGGTATCATGCTGAGTCTAACAAACTCACTTTTCTGAAAAAGCATCTTACTCCACAATGGAGATTTTTGATTCACACAATCCTTCACTGTTTGAGCCAGAAGAAAACCTCTTGGGAGCAATTTAGTGGAAACATGGCTTCTGCTCTCATCTGCTTAGCTACAAACAGAAAATACAATTTTTCAAAACATATTTTTGAAGGATTGCTTAAAAATGTGAAAAGTGAAACAAAGTTTTTGATGTATCCAAGATTTATTGGTTGCATCATTCGAAAATTAAAACATTTGTTACTTCCCACAGACTCAATTTATGAAACACCAAAACTTTCTCACAAAGTATTTTCAAATATGAGAATTGGTTTTAGAGGGGAAGATATACCACTATTTGATGAAATGTTACCACAACATCAAGAAGAACCAACACCATCAGCTGAGACACCATCATCTAGTTCTTCACATGGTTACATTTCACACAACACATCAAACAATCACCAATACCATCTCCAGTACCATCAGCAACACCACCAACATCATCATATCATGTATCACAAACCCAATCACCTCAGACAATGCAAGAACTGAAAGACAAGGTGAAGTTCTTAGAAGATGCTCTTAAAAGTCAAAGCAAAGAGTTTTCTGAGATCAACATCAAATTAGTCAAGAGGGTAAAGAATTGGAGGGTGAAGTGAAGAAGCTAAAGGGTAAAAAGTCTGCAAAGGTTGTTTTATCTAGTTCTTCAAAGTCAGATGCTGATAGGATAGGTCACTCTTCCAAAAAGGGGAGGATGGATAGTTCTGAAGATGAAGAGGAGGCTCAATTTGAATTCCATGAAGGAACTCAAGTTTATGATGATGAGCCTGCTGGTGCAGGGCAAGAGCCTGCTAGGCCAGAAGAAGAGCCTGCTAGGATAGAGAGGCTATTGGCTATGGGGTACAAAGGGTCTGCTGAGAAAGTATACAAGAGAAAGAGGGATTTAGAGCCTCAAGGGAATTTGTTTGTTCAGGGGAGGATTTTTGCTGCTGATGAGCAATCTTCTGCTCCATCACAAGTACCAACTCCAAAGGATAAGGGCAAAAGCATTATGATTGAAGATGAGCCAAAGTCCAAGAAGTTGAAAAGAACACAGCAAATTCAGATGGCTTTAGGAGAAGAAGAGGCCAAAAGGGTTCATGAAGAAGAGCTAAAAGCACTTGAAGCTTCAAGAATGCTTGCAGTATTGAAAGAGCAGAAAGATGCTGAAGATGCTGCTCAGACTCTTCTTGATACTCAATTGCTCAAGAAACCTTTGATGCACAGATGCTATGGATTTAATATGATCCAATTGTGAGAGGTCAAGCAGCAATTATAGTAAATGACAAGAATCTCAATTCTGATGAGAAAACAGAAGCACTTGAATCTTTCATCAACAAGAAGTATAAAGAAGCAGCTTTGGCTGATATTTTTGAAAAGATGAAGGAAAGTCAGAAAAGAGGTTTTAAGGTAGGCCAAGCTAAGAAAGATCAAGTGATTTTATGAAGAGATTTCTAAAGGTCAAGCAAATTGGACTGATTATCAACTAAAGAAGAATCTGCTGATGAAATCTTCTTCTGTATCTTAAGCCTACAAAAGTCTTTACTACAAAGTTCCATCTGATGTACACCCTCAATGAAAGAAGGATGCTCAGAAGAAAGAAGTAGCAAAATTGGACACAGTGCAAGTAAGTAAAATGTTGATTACTTTGCCTACTATCATACATGCTGATCCAATTAGCTGTAGACGACCTATTATTGATTGGAGATCAACCATGATAGATTAGGAAAATCATGAAAATAACAAGGTTGGAGGACAGTTTGCTATCTTTAAGAATTTTGAAAATTTAGTTAGAGCATGTGACAGAGCAGACTTGGAAGAATTGTGGAATCTAGTGCAGATTAGGCTAGACACAAATTCAGTTCAGATGCTAAGGAACAGAACTATGGTAGAATTCATAGGATGTTTGATCCTGAACCCAAAGATGTTCATTATAAATTTCCCTATTATGATCCTTCAACAACTGGGACTTTCTAAGCCATAGCAATATTCACCATCTTTACACACAGAGTGGGATAGAACTTTTATGTTGCTGAGAAGATATCCACTTAGTTATTAAGTGCTTAAAGCTATGATCTCCAAGAGATTAAGATGTGACAAAGATGATGAAAATCAAAAATTGTTCAAAGTTTGCTGAGGAGCATATTTGAGCAATATGAAAGAAAAAGGAAGAACAGAGAGTGAAGGTTTTTGGAAGAGTTCTCTCAAATCCTCAAGGTATGTATTTTATTCATCAGAAACTTGTGTATTTAATGGAAATACAAGTTTAGGGAGGATTGTTGGGAATAATGTTCAAAGTCAAAGAGCCTGCCAAAGATGTTGAATTGCCTGCTAGTTGATTTTGAAGAGTATGAAGATGTTCTACCAGTACCTTCTGGGTAGAAGGTACTGCTAGTTGATGAAGAGCCTGCCAAGCTTATGTCAAGTCGATTAGATATTTTGTAATAGATATTTAGTTGAATTATTAGTATTTGTACATTGTTATACGTTATGTAGAAGTAGTTTAGTCTTCTGTGGTGTACAGAAGAATATTACAGAGTTGTACATTGGTAGTTGTATTTAATTGTAGGCGCTAATATAGTCAAAGTAAAGTATTATATTCGAACCACTTGACAACTTGTAATAAGGTGTCCTTATCTTATAAAAGGATACCTTAGTCACACTTCATGCATGCATCTTTCACAACAATTAACCAAAACCGAACTATCTCTCAAGTAACTTAGTTACTTAATTCACAAATCCTTTTACAATCTTAGATTCAAGATTACTTTGTAATCCCGGTGATACTTAGATCATCCGTATTATTTCATCAATAATATTGAATCGTTTTGTGTTAACCAAAGTTGTTTCTTGTTCATTGCATTCTCTCGTTTACATAAACTCACCACCTTGTGTTCTTTTAAGTGTGTTGTAGTAGATTCCGCATGCTAAAACACATTCATACATAAATATCTCAACAAACAAAAACCTTTCCACAATAATCGTTATGACACAAATGATGTTGACCTTTTCGCTTCCCTGAGTGAGTCAGTAGTCAGCATCAATTATCCATCCACCAATAAATCTTCCCAAGTATTATAGATCCCCACTCGGTGAGACCAGAATAAGTAATGCTTTGTTGAAGTGATGGTGGTGGTGGTGATGACAATGTTGTTGTTGTTGCTGCTAATGTTGTTGTTGTGGTGAATTCAGAGCCAGTCAATAGAGTTTGAACATCTGATCAAATGGTTAGAACGGGAACTAGCACATTCATATTGGCCATGGAATCTGCATTAGAATATCAACACAGATATACATACATACAGATTCACTTTTCATTAGTAGCTACCACGTAGCAGCTTGCCAACTCATAATACCAAATTCATCGCATAATCAAACCATAGTCAGGAAATCCATCAAACCGCAATCTAGCATGAAGAGCAATCAGCAATCATGAACATGGCAATTCACTCATATTTCAACATTCAACTTAGGATCTTAGGGACAATATTCTAACATGATAGCTATATACCTAAGCAAATCCTGAGTGCACAAGCAATAAATCAACAACGATTAAACAACTATCAACTAACAAAAGTCAATCATCATTTGAAAATCATTCAGATAGATCATACACATGCCTGTGGAGTATTCAAGAACATCAAACACAATGGGTTTTCTAACTTCTTTTAGATTTTGAGTTTTACATTATTTAGGGGATTAAACAAGGATTCCAAAGGGACACAAATGAACTTTCTAGTTACACAAAGCTAGGAAACTATAAGCAAATTGCACATAATACCCTAAAATTTCTAGCAACTAACACATTTGGCCATTAGATATAAAGCTTAGTAAGTTCCTCTTCAACTAATACCCCATTAACTACAAAACCTTTTGTAACAATTATGAGTTAACCAAGAAACCCATTTGATGATATAAAATTAGAAATCACTCTTCCCCTCAATCAGTGACCCGTATTCTAGTTAAAGAGCTGTGGTCATTGATTGAGTGACAAATTTTATGAACAATCCAAGTCTAAAAGAATTTCAAACAACACGTAACCACCAAGTGTCTCACAAATAATTTTCAGAAGAATCATAGAAAGAAAACTATTTGTATACAAAGAAGATTTCTCTTCTTTTACAAGAAATGATGCACTGAAACGTACATCAAATCAGGGATGCACGAATATGAAGTAATCCATGCCCGGGTGAACTTCACCCGTTGTTAGGAACAACCGTCTTTTTGCCAACGTGCTTTCCTCATTTGAAACGCGGGTTGCTATCTAAAGTAATAGCAAGCCATCATGACATGTTTTAACACTTCATATTAACTTCTGCTCGAGCTTCATTTAAAGTCCCGTGTCATTATTGAATGACATTTCTAAGACCGTAAATGTTAACGATAAACAGAAGACATGCCTAGAACAACTATTTTTGGTCTATTCTATTTTTCTGATTTTTATGGTTTTTCTTGGCTTAAGTTTCTCTATTTACAATTTGGTGATTTTATATTTTCTATTTACATTTTGGTACAAGATATGTACAAAATATGTTACTCAATTTAAGAAGATGATGACATGAATACCAAAATAAGGATATTGCTCTTGTATTTTGTTGAAGTCTATGGTCAACATCTCTTAAACTTTTACCACCAAAGCTTTTGAGGCTCCTGAATAATCTCCTGAACTTGAGCCTTCTCCATTGTAAAGCTTTGATAGCTTCCCCCTAAACCGACAGTCTTCCTTTTGAGCAGTTTCAAAGCTCTCTTTCAAGCTTACGAAAGGTAAGTGTACAGCAGAAACCGTAGCAAACCACATGAAAAATTGCTGCTCCTTTTAAGAATAACCATCGTGACTCTCTGATCGGGGGACCATAAAAAATATCAGCAGTGTATCATCTCACACTTGAATAATTCTTCTCACATTTCTTCCCGCTGAAGACTGAAGAATGCATACCAAAAGTATCCAGAGACCACTTCCCCCAAGTAGATGAAGTGATGCAATCAGTCTCATTACATGAAGCCTAAAAACCCGAAGTACACACTCAATCCTGTTAATGAAGTAAAAAACGTAACATAAAGATCACTTAAGACCCGAAAGTCCCCTTTTCTCCCTTCAGGAAATTGCCATTGTGAACCTCTTTTATCATCAGAAACTGTTTCTTACATCTCTTCCCCCACGTAGTTGGAATGATACACCAAAAGGAACGACTTAGAACACTGATTTTCTCTGCTGTTGTGACATTTTTCTTCCCAAAATAATATTCAATTGAGAAGAAGTATAAAGCTCATCATGTGTACTCGTTGTGCATTCAGATGTATGTCTCCTTCCTCCTTGCTGGTTTTGATACCTCAGAATCAGCAACACATTTTACTCACATATTCTTGAGATCTTGTGAGAAGAACAAAATTGGCTCAAGTGGATCAAGTGAGAATTAACCGCCACCGAAACTATCTCTGACTATCTTTACCAACCCTTAAGTAGGCTATTTAACGAGATGACTAATGGAACAAACCCGATATACCAAACTTGACACTGAAATAGAATTCCCCGTTATCGTGACTTAAACTTGCACTAATGTTGGAAGAACGGTGTAGAGAATTAATGCTCTAAGCAAATCTCTAAGTACTCAATACCTAACCAAAGTATGAGACATTAACACCTCTTGCGATTATCCACAACGTCATCGGCGTGTGACACTGAGTACTACAACGTAACTCCTTTAAGTGATAGTTAACCAGGTCGTCAAACATTTACCCTGACTGCTGGTAACTAGATAAACTAAGTCTTCCACTTAAATCATAAACACGAGCAAGTTATCATTGAAAGTAATGCATCCAACCAACCCCGACTTCAAGATAAGATAAGATCACGCCTATGTGAAAGTCAACTTCAATCTCAAATAAGTGATACCCGATCAACTCCATAGTCACAATTAAATGCTGTTAGGAATATAAATATTCATCTGAAGACTCGGTCACCCCGAGTATCTATTTAGCATTTATATAGCTCGTAGGCTTATTATTATTATTAGTATTATTAGCATTGTTAGTTTAGTTATATTTATATTTGTGGAGTGGGTCGGGTCTTTACCCACTGTCAGCTCACTCCACAGCCCACTAGGGGCACCCTAGCTATTTAGTATATAAGCCCCTTCCCACACTTGGGAAGGGTTGGAACTCTTGGAACTCATTCTACATTTCAATCTAATATTCACAAAGTTTCTCTCAAGTTCCCACTCTCTCACTACTCTCTCTCTAAAAACTCTTACCATGGATTTGTTCTTCCATAATCTAAGACCACCCGATCCACACAATCAATATGTATAGATCTTACAATTGGTATCAAGAGCCATGGTTAGGTTCGATTGATTGTGTGCTTGGATTCGAGGTCTTGTATGTTTGGTTCGAACACTGTTTCATGAAAGTCACTAACTGTCCAATTGGTTTTAGTTCTATTTGTTCGAATATCAAGTCAAGTTATGTGTTTTGGGCCTCACTGGTCGTGTATGAATATCAAGTCAAGTTGTGTGTTCACTGGTCTTGTAAGAACACCAAAGATTTGGTTAATGTATTTAATTTCTTTATTTAACACTTGTGCTTAACACAAGTCCAAGTCGTATATCACTATTCCTGTTGTTGTCCAATTTTGTTGAGCCCAATACTTGTTCAATAATTTCGGTGGTATTTTGACAGCGGATTGGTTTGTGGCTTTATTTTCCTTGTTTCGGTGGTATTCTTTTTGTGAGATTTGTGGTACTTCTTCTCGGGTAATGTTCATAGTTGCGAGTTGCTTCTTGGAAAGGTGTTCGTTGTAGCGATTTGTCTGGGGTAAAAGTATTCTTAGTTGCGACTTGGTTAAGTTGTTGAGCCTTGAAGTATTTTGGGATACCTATTATTGCGATTTGAATATACTTTTGGTTGATACTTGGCCTGTAACTGTAAAGGGAAAAGAAGACAAAGTCAGTGAAAGTGACGTGTCTGCTGCATTTTTCTTGTCTCTTTGCTCTTTGCGAGTTGCTAAAAAGTGACATGATGTTGCGTTTTGCCATTCAACTCATTAGAGTTGCGATTTGGCATCAGTTGATTTAAGTTGCGATTTGTTTTGGGTTGCGACTTGGCTGGCACTTAAAGTGACTTGCGATTTGAATTGCAGTGGCGATTTGGTATGTGAAGTTGCGTTTTGGTTACTATAGGTTTTACCGCTTGCTATTTGAAAGGGTTGCGATGTGTCTCTGCTCTTGTGAGTTGATTGGTTACAATAACACAACAACAACAACCTCAGTCAACTACAATTAAATCAACCCAAAGTCAATCAAATCCCAACTCGAAACTAAATCAACGAAAATGAACAAGAAGAAGCAACAAAACAAAGATAATTCAAACCAACATGTTTAATCCCGACAACCTATCACTGCCAACATCAAGACTCGAATCACACATAAAGAAGCAACTTTCGAGAATAAACCTCAGATCAAAACATCACCACAAGATTATAACAAGAACAATCAACAAGAAATCCATAACCAATCCTAAACCCATATCGTCCTCACAACTGCAACATCAACAACAAATCATCTTCACATCACAACAACAACATCACAACAAATCACAAGACTCGACTCTAATGTAAAACATATCAAGTAATCTCAGTTTCTTAGTTCGTGTATTACAACTGTAAATCAAGACCCGAGGTCATTCAAACACGAAAGAATCATCATTGATCTTTAAGAAGGAAAACTTCTTGTGTATATCCGAATCTACCAAGAAAAGAAATGTAACAAATTTGTTACTTTCTTCCTTTTGTTCGGTAATAACAAAACGAAAACTACACAACCTACCCGTGACCTTATATAAAGATCTTGAAGTGAAAAACACTTGGTCTTCGAGGGTTATTGAGCCATGTCAATCCTGAAATGGTCCCGTCGTTCGCTGCTGCGTTCCAATTTTTTGTTATTGCCTTTAAGATGGATATGAGATGCGATTTGGGTTGTGGTGTGACTGTTAAGTATGATTGATGATGGTGGATATCATATGCAGATGATTTGAGATTAGGGTTTGAGTTGTGGAGTGATGTAAGAGGAGGAGGCGGATTAAGATGTGATTAGGGTTAGTGATAAAGTGGTTTAGTGATAGTTAAATACCCGATGTGTTAGGGTAGGGGTGTTTTTCTCTGGATCGGGTCTTAATTCTCTGGGCTGCGTGGACTTGGATATCATTGGGCTAAATTAGACTCTTATACTTGCTTGATAGATTAGGTTGGAATTTGTGTTGGACCATATGTTTGAGCTGTGATGTATTATACGGAAAATATTTTTTGGTATAGTCATTTGGCGAAAACGAGTGGTATGTTTGGATCTACAAAATCTCACGTGGATACATACGTCACGACTAGGATATGGGTATATGAATGTCAACGTGTTTACAGACTTGTGGGTTTGGCAGCATTGGTGCCTGCTATGTGAGTGAGCCTACGATTTGATCTTTGCGATTTAAGTTACAGTTGCCTAATTGCGATTTGGTAAATAGCGAGTTGGCAAGTTGCTATTTGACTTGTTGCGATTTGACTTATTGCGATTTGACCAGTTGCGGTTTGACGTTGCAAGTTGACACTTGCGATTTGACTTATTGTAATTTGGTTGATTGCGATTTGACAAACTGCGACTTGACTTGTTGCGATTTGATCAAGTTGAGATTTAACTTCTTTGACTTGAATTTTGAAGAATAGTATTGTAACTCACTCTTATTTGTTCTTGTTGATTTCACGGTTTCTCTTGTTGAGTTTAGAAAATGCCGCGAAAGATTTGATTTCTCGGTTTAAATCGCAAGAGCTGTGAAATCCCGTGAAATTAATTTTGGACAAGTAGGCTGGACTTGGATTTAGACATAATAAAACTTACGGGGTTTGACTATTTTATTTTTGGGATAAGTTTGTGCTACGAGATCGTAGCGTTTCAGGATTCAGTGGTTTGAACCTTAACGGTTCCGGTTACAGCAGGTCAGATCGTAGCGTTTCAGGATTCAGTGGTTCAGTCTCCAGCAGTTTGAATCTTAGCGGCTCCAGTTTCAGGGGTTTAGCTTTCAGCGGTTTGGGTCTTAGCGATTTGCCTATGATTTCAGCGGTTTGATACTTACTGTTGTGCAGTTCGTTCTTGAATTTATTTCTCGGTTTAATCTCAAGAACTGTAAAATCCTGTATACAGTATGACAACTATTCCATGCACTGCATCTGATAACATCCAAGCAGCTGGGTCAGACAGCTATGCTTGATAGGACTGACTATGAGTCATGGGCACTACTAAGAATTAGCGCATGTTTCTTCTCCTTTTGAGTATTCAACCGCACAACATGATCACGAAGTTAATTTGGTATTCCTTGCTTCAGAGTGAAGTTGAATTTCACGAAAGAGTCTACTTATCTTATCTTGAAGTCGGGGTTGGTTGGATGCATGACCTTCAATGATAACTTGCTTGTGCTTAAAATTTTAAATTGAAGACTTAGGTTATCTAGTTACCAGAAGTCGGGGTAACTATCACTTGAGAGTTACGTTGGAGTACTCAGTGTCACACGTCAATGACATTGTCGATAATCTCAAGAGGTGTTAATGTCTCATACTTTGGTTGGGTATTGAGCACTTAGAGATTTGCTTGGAGCATTAATTCTCTACATCGTTCTTCTAACATTAGTGCAAGCTTAAGTAACGAATTTGGGGACTTCTACTTCATTTTTCAATATTGGTATATTTGGTTTCCTTCATCAAGTGGTCATAAATAGTTGTCTGAGTGCGAGGTTGGTTAGTTGGCCAAAGGATTTAAAAGTTGTGATGTGATCAGCAATTCTCACGGGATATTCGATGGTACCGCAAGTCATAGATGATGCTTAAGTCAAAATCTTCTCATGCATATGGCTGTACACGTCAATGATGCTTCCGAAAAGTCGAAACTATCATGGGGGAGAAAGATGTACTATGTTACGAGGTCATCCTCCAGAGGGAAGTAGTTTATACTGCTTTACTTAGTATGGTTTGTGAAGCATTCTACTTATTTAAGAAGAATTATTGCTGATCTCCTGCATGTTAACCGAAGCAGATGTTCACCAAAACCAAATCAGTCATGCCACATTCTATTTGTTACTATCTCACGGTTTCTTCTTGGTTTTGTAAAATCCCGCGAAAGAACTTATTTCTCGGTTTAAATCATAGATTTGTAAAATCCCGTGATGATGGGTTATGCGCTCTTGACCGTGATCGGGTTAAATCCATTATCAAAGTTCAGTTAAATCATCATAAAGGGATAGATCTGGGCATTAACCACAAGATGTGACTACGGCGTTAATTCATTATTATTTATTTGAGGCTGAAGTGAAATTTCATGGGTGCGTGTACTTAGTATCTGAAGATATCGGGGAGGTTGGATGAAGATTCTTCGAGATCCTTGTTCGAGCTTTCAACATTTACAATGACGAGGACTTGGATATCTAGTTTTTTTTTTCTTTCTCTCTATTACAAAATAACTATCACTTTAAGGAGTTACGTTGTAGTGCTCAGTATCATACTAAGTTGTGGATATCCAAGAGGTGATGTACGTCTTATACTTGATGGTTGGTTAGTTGAAGAGTATAGAGTACTTAGGGATTCAATGTTGCACGAATTCTCTACACCGCTCTTTGTCACGCATTAGTACAAGTTTAAGTCACAAGTTCGAGTTATGTTACTTCAGTCTCAAGTTCATCATATTGGGTTTTCTCCATCAGTGGTCACGACATCAAGCCGACAAAATGATAATGGGGTTGGTAACGAGTTAGATGAGAGAAGTAGTAAAGAGAGAGATGATGTCTGAACACATCAGTTCAGGCCTCGTTCTTCATTAGCTATGACGTATATTCAAATTAGTTCAGGCCTCGCTCTTCATCGACATTGGCGTCTGCAAATAAAACTTCAGGCCCCGTTCCTCAAAGAAAAGAAAGGTGTACGCTTAAGTGCGCTTTATCTTTGGAAGAAGAGAAATCTTCTTATTTATGGCCATTCTCATCAACAAGTTTCATGCTCTTTCCGTGGTTATTCAGTCTTCAAGTGGATCGACGCACATTGGAGTATACTCTTATTCACTTGTTCTACCAAAAATTGCAGTTGACAGGCATATGCAATTTTTGAGGGGGGGAAAGGGTGAATAATCTACTTGTCAGTTTTCAAGAACCGTCAAGTGTAGCTACTTACTGTTGATGGTATCCGTATTCACTCATTCAATCATCAAAAATTGCAGTTGGCAGGCATATGCAATTTTTGAGGGGGGGAAAGAGTAAATAATCTACATGTTGATTGATGATTGAGAAATGGTCATACGAATTCTGAATACATCAGTTCAGGAGTCGTGAAAACCATGATTCTCCAACACTACATCTTCCTCCGTCTATCAAGGTGTTGAAGAATATGGTCATGGAATGTTCATCGTCATCTTCTCACGGGCTGATATAATCAGTGATAAAGGGCTTCTAGTCAATGCTTCATGTACATGTCATTATGCTTCATGTACACATCATTATGATGATTCCGATTAATCATAACCATCAGGGGAGAGGAATGTGTACACCAAGGATGCACAACAGGTTCACGTGATCGGGCTTAATATCTCACGATACAAATTATAGATGATCAGTGGTTCAACTTTTTACCTTGGTATTATCGTTTCACTTTTACGTCATGGGCTGATTAATCGTAACCATCAGGGGAGAGAGAATGTGTACATCAAGGACGCACAACAGGTTCACGTGATCGGGCTTAATATCTCAGGATACATATTATAGATGATCAGTGGTTCAACTTGTTAGTTTGGTGTTATCATCTCATGTGTACGTTGCGGGCTGATGGGTTGTTTGTAAGGTCACTGGAAGGAATTTGGTGAGATGAAGATGATTGGTATTCTGTTCCCCCAAATGGACAATCTTGAAGAAGGTCGAGTCTACAGTCTATCCTACATTCTCCGCTATGTGTTAGAAGACTAAAGACGGCATGCATTTGGTTATCAAAATACTTCTTCATATTATGGGCGTTCATCAAAAGACTTCTTCCTATTATGGGCGTTCATGAGAAAGGTGGTCAGGGTGGGGGAGAGCACTAATTAGGGGAGAGTGAAAAGCCAGAATTAATCCCTAATTAAATGTTCTCACATTGCTCTTTAGCAAGTCAAGTGATGGCAGCGGAGAAGATTCGAGATGCTGAGGAGTAATGCTTTTTGTTTCGTATCCTTGTATATATTTGCTTCATACATTTTTGTTCATATCTTATACCATTTTGTAAATAGATATATAGAATACCTGCAAATTGTAAATAGAGAAACGTAAAACCGAAAAAACCATAAAAATTGAAAAATAGAAAATCCTAAAAATAGTTTCACCTAGGCATGTCTTCTGTTTATCGATAACATTTACGGACTTAGAAATGTCATTCAACAATGGCACGGATCTTTAAATGAAACTCGAGCAGAAGTTGAAATGGATTGTTAAAACATGTCTAAATGGCTTGCTATTACTTTAGATAGCAACCCGCGCTTCAAAATGGGGAAAGCATGTCGCCAGAAAGACGGCTGTTCCTCCAACTGGGTGATGTTCACCTGGGCATGGATTACTTTATATCCATGTTTCTTCGATCTGATGTACGTTTCAGTACATCATTTCTTGATCAAGAAGAGAAGTCTTCTTTGCATACAAATAGTTTTCATTCTATGATTCTTCTGAAAATTATTTGTGAGACACTTGGTGATTATGTGTTGCTTGAAATTCTCTTAGACTTGGATTGTGCATAAAATTTGTCACTCTATCAACGACTACAAATCTTTAACTAGAATACGGGTCATTGATTGAGGGGGAGAGTGAATTCAAATTTTATATCAACAAACGGGTTTCTTGATTAATTCATAATTCTTAGAAAAGGTTTTGTAGTTAATGGGGTATTAGTTGAAGAGGAAATTGCTAAACTTTATATCAAATGGCCAAATGTGTTAGTTGCTAGAAAGTTTAGGACATTATGTGCAATTTGCTTATAGTATCCTAGCTTCATATAACTAGAAGGTTCATTTGTATCACTTTGGAATCCTCGTTTAATCCCCTAGATACATTAAAACTCAAAATCTGAAAGGAGTTAGAAAACCCGATGTGTTTGATGTTCTTGAATACTCTACTGGCATTTGTATGATCTGAATGAATGAGTTTCAAATGTTGTTTGACTTTTGTTGGTCGACTGCTGCTTAATTGTTGTTGATATTGTGCATATGTTCTCAGGATTCGCCTAGGTATACAACTATCATGTTAGAACCATGTTCCTAAGATCCTGAGTTGAATATTGAAATCTGTGTGAATTGCCATGTTCATGATTGCTAATTGCTCTTCATGCTAGATAGTGGTTTGATGAATTTCCTGATTGTGGTTTGATTAAATTAAGTTGGTACTGTGAGTTGGCAAGCTACTATGTGGTAGCTATTAAGGAATAGTGTATCTGTATGTATGTATATCTGTGTTGATACTCTTATGCAGATTCCATAGCCAATATGAATGTGCCAGTTCCAGCTCTAACCATTTGATCAGATGTTCAAACTCTATTGATTGGCTCGGAATTCACCACGACAACAACATCGGCAGCAACAACAACAACAACACCTTCACCACCTCCACCACCTTCACTTCAACAAAGCAGTACTTACTCTGATCTCGCCAAGTGGTGGATGGATAATTGATGTTGACCAATGACTCCCTCAGAGAAGCGGATGATCACATCATCTGTGCAAAAAGGTCAATATCATTTGTGTCATAATAGTCACTTTGTGCATAATAAGCAGTGAATCTCCCTCTTAGATTAAGGGGGAACATAGTATGTTCCATCATCAGAATACATTAAATCGGACACATTTTCTCCCATGTTTTATAACTTATTTAAATCAATTGGGATCACAAATCTCAAAAGGTTTGAAATTTTTGATCGGGGGAGAGAATGTGATTTTAAATATGAAACCTGATGAAAATGTGATGTTTTGGACTTAAATGTTAGGCTCTCCCATATGTGCTAAACTCTTTTGTATATCGATGCACATATTGAAGGGGAGCTAATGGACAAAAAGGATTTGGCATCGCATGAGATCGTGACTCAGACTTCACCAATGAATTAACGAAACATATACTGTCATTGATCGAAAGGACACATCCTAGCCGGGTAATAATTTCAAGCTGGTCTAACCAGTGATTTAAGCGTGTCTCGAAAAGGATGCGTCTGAGTAGAGTGTACCGTTTCGAGAAACTTTATGTGGACTTGACCAGGCCGGGTAATAATTTCAAGCTCGTCTAACTAGTGATGTAAGCGTGTCTCGAATCGGTCATGTTCACTGAAAGTGGATCAATTCAAAAAGTGCGATCTCCACCCAATATGTGCAAATTTATAAAACAATCATCCGAGCACATGTTGAGGGGGAGTATTTGAAGAAATATAAAACTCTCAAAGTGTTTGCAAAATGTGTTTCATAATCATGAATACTTTGAGAGATTTTCTCAAATATTTGGTTAATGGCAATTGTGGAAGAACACCAAAGACCGACAATTTTATTTTATGTATTGGAGCTATAAGGATGGTAAGGTTAGGTACAAATTCCCACGATCCTGCCAGAGCCGGAGGGATCTACCCAGGGACAATCCACTAGTTAGTGTAGAAGTCCTTAGGTATGATTAGAAAAAGGAAAAAGTGTATAAGGGAAGAGTGCTGACTAAGATGGAGCTAGTACTGGAACAAACCCAACAAGGTACTAGTAATGAAGTCTCGGTAAGCGCTGAAGGGGTTGAAGAATGAAAAAGAAATGTAAAGATAAAGGGTGAAAAGAAAGAAGCCCTCCTTACACTTTAGGCAGAAACCGGGTCAATACATATGCTGTCAGAATCACTTAGTTGATTGCTGACATTGAAGACAAAGTATCATGGACCCAGTGACATGCTGCACAACCCTCCCTAGCTACTCAAGGTCCCTCAAAGGATTCTTGTTTCAATTGTCACGGAGTTCAATACATTTCTATCGTCTCTCTCACTCCGAGTTAGATGATATTGAAAAGGTGGCAGTTCTCTCCAGCCTCCGCTCACTAAATCAAAACGCACTATCGAGTCTAGAGCCACGAGATGCATAATAAGATCTCATAGGAACACTTGCTACTTATACACTGGTTGTTCAACATCAAGGGCACCAGTTGTAAACTTATGAGTCCTACGCAGATCTTAGCAATCTGCCAGAACATTCATGAGGGAATTTACAAATGTAATTCTCAGTGATTGAATGGAAATTCCTAACAGGGTCAACATCAAACAGCCCTGAAAGTAGGTCACTTCGGTAATTCTTTATGGATTACGCTTAGTGGTCGCGGCGGTTTCAAACGGTCTACAGTCGTGGAGTGATCTCCAGCGACTCACCTAATCGTTGATTTGCTACGGTTGATCTTTAAAACCCTCTGTGGGTTTCTGATTTAGGAACGGTCTTGGTAAGGATTAGAGAGAGTTTTCACACTATGCTGTTAACAATCTCGAAGTCCGAACCTGTAAGTACCGGAAGTTTTATTGCTAACTGTCATATGCAGGAACATCTGGCGGTTGTAGCTGATTGCTGTTGCAGCTGTTTGCGGTTGTAGCTGATTGAGGTTGCAGCTGAATGCGATTGTAGCTGATTGCAGAAAAGATGCCAAATCCATCATCACATGCTCACACTACATCATCATTATAATCAAAGAAATCATGATATCTAAAAGACCTTCAACACTGCTTCCGCAACTCTGAGGCTGAAAATCATGATCCAAAAAAGTGTGAGCATGTCGACTCAAAGACTAACACATCACATGGAGACATACTACAGAAAGATGACTTGGAGACACATGTTGGGTGATAAATTCGAAGAATACTCAAAGATCATCCAAGATAGAAGAACAGTCATCAAAAGATCACTGCTAAAGGCACAAAGATACAAGACGTTGAAGAATCAAAGACTACGAGCTATAAAGTCAAGATCAAATGATAGAATGCTAGAATTCGAAATATTATTTCCGGGGTGACCTCCCTTAGGGGGAGATTGTTAGGAATATAAATATTCATCTGAAGACTCGGTCACCCCGAGTATCTATTTAGCATTTATATAGCTCGTAGGCTTATTATTATTATTAGTATTATTAGCATTGTTAGTTTAGTTATATTTATATTTGTGGAGTGGGTCGGGTCTTTACCCACTGTCAGCTCACTCCACAGCCCACTAGGGGCACCCTAGCTATTTAGTATATAAGCCTCTTCCTACACTTGGGAAGGGTTGGAACTCTTGGAACTCATTCTACATTTCAATCTAATATTCACAAAGTTTCTCTCATGTTCCCACTCTCTCACTACTCTCTCCCTCTAAAAACTCTTACCATGGATTTGTTCTTCCATAATCCAAGACCACCCGATCCACACAATCAATATGTATTGATCCTACAAATGCCCAACAAGTGAGTGAACAAAAAATCAAATGTTCGTCGATCCACTTGTTCACACTTCACCCCTCAAAAATTGCATATGAGAATGCCATTTTTGATTGAACAAGTGCATATGAGGTTGATCCACTGTTCACACTTCTCCCCCTCAAAAATTGCATTTGAAGTTGCCATTTTTGATCAAGTGAATAAACGTCCAATCTGATGGAAGTAGATCCACTTGATGTCTGAACGAGCATGGAGCAAGTATGAAGCTTTTTTATGAGAATAGTTAGAAACAAGGAGAGTCGTATGACCATTTCTCAAATCTCAATCACCATGTAGTTTATTCACCCTTCTCCCCCTCAAAAATTGCATATGACTGCCAACTGCCATTTTTGATAGACCAAGTGAATAAGAATATACTCTAAGGTACGTTTATCCCCTTGATGACTGAATGAGCATGAGAAGAGCATGAAGCTTGATGAGAATGGTCATAAACAAGAAGATTTCTCTTCTTCTGAAGATAAAGCGACTCAAGCGTACGCATTTCTTTTCTTTGATGAACAGGGCCTGAAGAGATGTCAGCAGACGCCATCATGTTGACATTGAGGACCGAGGCTTGAACTGATTTGTTCAAACGTCATAGTGGATGAAGAACGAGGCCTGAACTGATGTGAACAGACGTCATGGTCATTGAAGAACGAGGCCTGAACTGATGTGAACAGATGTCATTATGTTGACATTGAGGCCCGAGACTTGAACTGCAGTGTTCAAACGTCATTGTCAATGATGTTCATCAAGCTTGAATTGCTTGAACCCCTAATTCATGAGATATCAGTCTTTTTGGCATCCAAACCCTGAGTCTTTCCTTAATAGGAGTGAACGATGTACCTGCACTTAAGTAAAGACTACCTACATTGACATTAAGAGTTTGTTTGCATTTATATGAGTTAGTGATATCAGCATTTTGACCATTTGGGGTTTCACTGTCAACCTTAGCTTTGCAATCAATGAACAGCATACTAGTAGGTATCCATCTAAGGCCGACAATCTTAAAAATTCTACCCGTCGGTATCCACCTAAGGTAAGATCCAGGAGTGTTTGGTTTCTCATGTACAGTGGAAGACTTGTTTAGAGAAGACCTTTGTCCTACAGCAATCTGCCTACCAGGTTTCTTTGGTTCTACGGGCTTGTTGTTGTTTCTAGTCTTAGAGGATTGAACCTTTGCACGAGCATTCACTTCCTTCAGGAATTTTGTAATACAATCATCATGGTTTGCATTAAAAACACATTTCTGACACGTGGAGCAACTATAGTGTTTGGAGTTAAAAAAAGATCTAGAATTCTTAGAGTGATTTGCTACTGGAATCGCTTTAATCGATATGTAACTACTCTTAGAAACACACAAATTCCTAGTCTTTTCTTGTGTGTTTTTCTTAGCATCTTCTAGGTTGTACTTTTGAACACTGTTTTTACGTCTAACATGTTCCTTTTGTGTCACAAATGACACACGTGGTGAACTAATCCTAGTGGAACTAGAGGCACTCATGTGATAAGGTTTTGCAAACGTACATTCCTTTTCCTTAGGTCTAGACTGTGAAGTGACTGGTTTTGACAAAACTTGTTTCAAATCAATTTAGGAGGCAAACCGTGGTTTTGAAGATTTTGGTCGTTCAGATATAAACGCAGTCGGTTGTCTAACAACAGATTGGTTTCTAAGTGGTGGTTTCCCCAATATTGATGGTTTTGCGAACTTAGTGTTCACACCATTTCCTGTCAATTTTCTCAACTCGTTTTTCAATGCTGCAATAGCAAAACCCTTTTCCTGAAGTTGAGCTTTGAATTCATCATTTTTGGCAATCAAAGTGGTTGTCTGCTCTACAGTCTTAGTTTTCACTTCTTTGATTGAGTCACTCAATTCTTTGCAATGAATTTTCAAAGTCTCGTTTTCATTAAGTAATTCAGCCACTATATGTTCTAATTCAGCATTTTTTGTTGCAATAGCATTATTGTCATGTTTAGCCTTAACTTCATTACACATATCACGTATCTTAGCCAAACTGTTTTTCAGGTTTTTGATCGTTATGTTTTTGGCTTCTAGCTGAGCTTTCAAATCATTTATTATAAAGAATTCACGAAATTCAGGTAGTTCCGGATTTTTACATGGTAGCTAAGTTTGAAAACCTTCTTCCTTTTGTTGCATTGCGATTTCAAGAGAAATACAATGTTTTTCAAGCTGTAAAAATCTTTTTGAAAGTTTATTATAAACATCCTTTTCAACCATTTCATTTGATTTGGGAAACTCAGCCGTAAGCAAAGAACTTGACGCATCATCATGTTCAGCATCCTGATCAATTTCTCCCCCTTATGATTCATATTTGTTGAATCAGAGGTGATATTGCTATCAGTCTTTTCCAACAGATATGTGTCATAAGTTGGTATAATTTGATCAGTATGTTGTTGTTCATTAGAAAGAACATTATGTTGATCAGACAGATGTACCTCAGCAGATGGTACTTGGTGATTTACTGGACTGAGATCTGCATCCACACCATGTGTGATATCAGTTCCTGAGCCTTTGCTATCATCATGCTTATCTGACTTTGTCCCGTTTTCCATATGTTGTGCCCTTTCATTAATGAACCCCTTAACATTACTCAAAAGTTGGAGTAATGTAACTCTGAACATGTCAACCTCGGTTCCAGTGTAGTTAGCAAAACACTTTTTCGTCATTTCACTGTCATAATCATAATCCTCAGTGTATTGCGAATTAAAGAACACTTGGAGTTGGTTGTTGATCACACAGTAGGCAGCTATGGATCTACTTTCAGAAAATTCTCCTTTGTCAAGTTGTTGTTCAAGTTGATCTAAGTACAAAATCATTTTGACTGTGAAGTCCTGAACATCTTGACCAAAGAGTGTTGTGAAGGCCCGTTCGTAACCTCCCAAGTGTCCAGGTTTTTCAAAGAGAACCTTGATATGTGAGTGAAGTAATCGAAAACATTCAATGCAACTTTCCTTTGCGTTAGGCAACATTGGTGACTGATGAAACTCTCACTCTTGAGAATTTGAGCACAAAGATTCCATACTAGCATTATCAGAATCACACACGTTTATTTGTTGTACAGAATTGGAAATCTTTTGTTTATCATACGTGTCGTACAACTTGAGTACCTAAGATATGAAAGAATCTGAAGTTGTAGACATGATGTAAACGTGCACGGGATTTTACAATTCTATGATCTAAACCGAGAAATAGATTCTTTCACGGGATTTTACAAAAATCAAGAATAAACCGTGAAATGATAATGATTACTTGAATTTGTTATGATTAATGATTGTGTGTTGAAGGTGATGATTGATTGTTAGACTTTGTGAACCGTTGTTTGATTTTGGTTGAAAGGGTTTATGCAAGTTGTTACGGTGAAATTATGGTCTGAAAACTTAAAACCTCAATAACTTCATTCCGGAGGGGATTTAGGCCTCGAAAATTTCGTTTCACAACTTTGTGGTGAAACCTCATAATATTTAGGCTGTTCCGGTCGTTTTGACAGTTATTTCGTTGAAAACGGAGTTACGGTTCAAAAGTTATGGTCGTTTGAAGTTTTGATGTAAAAAGTCAACTTTTAGTCAAACTTGGTCAAATCGCAACCTTGATCAAATCGCAACCTTGGTCAAATCGTAACCTTGGTCAAATCGCAACCTTGATCAAATCGCAACCTTGGTCAAATCACAACCTTGGTCAAATCGCAACCTTGGTCAAATCGCAACCTTTGTCAAATCGCAACCTTGGTCAAATCGCATACCTCAAATGGCAGTTGACCAGTCAAATCGCAGTTGACCAGTCAAAGCGCACTTTCCAAGAAAAGTCAGATCTGTGTTTTCTCTTTCATCAAATCGCAGCTAAGAACATCCCTTCCAACTTTCGAATAAGCCACAAAATTATCCACTAAGCTTATGAAATAAGCTAATCAATCTCCAAAATAAACAATTACAACAATCCTAAACCCAAAAGTGCAAGCTTTTAACAATTTGAACCACAAACAAAGTTCAAATCGTGATGTTTTCTTTCTTTTCAATTCGAACCAATCAAGAACAAGAGAACAACATAAAATTAGCCACAAACTTTCGAATAAGCCAACAAAACTTTCGAACCAATCAGATCTTCAATTCGAGACCAGAATAATACACCAACAAAACTTCAATTAATCATTAATGTGATTTAATCCGATTTAAATAAGAAGATAAAAGAAGTCATTAATCAAGGGACCAGAAAAGAGGGCCCATCATGAAGACACGCATCAAGATACACAGACACGCATCCATGTGAAGACAACACAGTCAAGAAAAGAGAGAAAATAGGGCCCATCAAGAAGCACAGTTTCGAAATAAATCAAAGGTGAAGAAAACGCAGTGCACTTTTTCAATTTTAGACAAAAAAGAAAAAAAAAACGTAGCACTTAGATTTGCTTAGATCAAAAACCGAATACACACAATCAATCGAACCTAGCCATAGCTCTTGAACCAATTGTAGAGATCTATAATTCATAACACAAACACAAGATTAAAGCTAGCTTGAATCTTAGAGAGAGAGAGATAGAAGTTGGGAACTTTTCTAGAGAGAGAAAGTGAAGAGAAAATAGGAATGTTAGATTAGGTAGAATGAAAAGCTCCAACCCTTCTCACACTTGGGAAGGGGTATTCATAGTTACTAGCTACGATGACCCTAGCGGGCTGTGGAGTGAGCTGACAGTGGGTAAAGACCCGACCCAACTCCACAAATATTAATATAACTAAACTAATAATAATAATACTAATAAGCCTACGAGCTACAAAAATGCTAAATAGATACTCGGGGTGACCGAGTCTTCACATGAATATTTATGTTCCTAACACTTGCCAAGGTCTTCACGATCATTATTTGGGTAACAAAGAGCACCAAATACATGAAAGTATTATATATTCGGTTTTTGATTATGGATTAACTCATATGGTGTTTTGCGGTGGCGTTGGTTGATCATACAACGGTTTTAAGTATAGCATGTAGTCGATACAACATCAGCCCATAAGTAATCCGGAAGTTGATCATTAATCAACATCGTTCTTGCAGCTTCCACTAACGTCCTGTTGCGTCTTTCAACAACCCCATTATGTTATGGACTTCTTACAATGGATGTTTGATGTTCAATTCCTACTTCTTCAAAATACGCTCGAAGAGTTTGATTCTTGAATTTAGTGTCGTTGTCTATTCTAACTTTTTTGACCGTATTACGAAGCTGAACTTGAATTTTCTTGAGAAAGGTGATAATCATAGGAGGAGCTTGATCTTTAATTCTTAGAAAATAAACCCAATTCCATCTGGAGTAGTCATTAACGATTACCAGAATGTAGCGTTTGCCATTAATCGTCTGCACGCGCATTGGGCCACACAAATCCATGTGAAGTAGTTGAAGTACGTGATCAGTATTGGGTTCTGTTTTTTGAGGGAAAGCGTGCACGAGTGCTTTTTCCTTGTTCACATGCGGGACATAAGTGATCTTTGGAAAAACGGAATCTTGGAAGACCGTCGACTAGCTTGTGACGTGCAAGTTCAGTCATGGTTTTGAAGTTCAAATGAGAAAGTCATTTGTGCCATAACCATGATTTTCTGGAAGTTGCTTTGGAGAGCAGACATATTGGAGAAGAAGCAATCATATCAGATATTGAGATTGTGTAAAGACTTGTTCCACGAGAGCCTGACATTAGATCATTTCCTTGTAAATCACGAACGAAGCATGTTTTCTCTCTGAATGCTACTTCCAAATCCCCATCACAGAATTGACCGACTGAGAAAAGATTGTGACCAAGGCCTGCGACATAATACATACGACTAATTTCGATGTTGCCATTGACATAATCTCCATAGCCCATGATAGCAGCGAAGTGATCGTTCCAGAATCTGACAGTGCCGATGAACTTTGCAACAAAGTTTACTAACAATCCATAGAACGATTTGGATCACCTGCATCATTCGAAGACGATGAAGGTGGAATAATTGTAAGGGTGGAACCCAAAGAATTTGTGGGTTCCATTGGGTTAGAAGAACACACATTAACAATTTTAGGTATCCATTTAAAACTAGGTGTCCTTTGTAGCCAACGTTGACATGTCCAACTTTTTCGTGCTTTTGTCTTTGTGAATTCGCTCGGTGATTGCACTATCTTAGGATTTGTATTCGCAACTATGGGAGTATCTAAGGCATTTTGAGAAACTGCAACTGGCGGTTTTCCAAGCACAGACTTAGAAGCATTAGTAGGCGTAGAGGTATTGCCAGCTGTAACTTTCCTATTACGAGATAAAAGAGATCTTGCAACTCATTTCGTATGATCACCAGATAACATGATTTTACGACATAAAACACAAGAAGAATTAACGTTTAAAACATTCAAAGTCTGAGCATTCGTTACATCGATATTAGAATTACAAGTTTTTAAGTTCGAATCTAAATCAGAAGCAACATGTGTTTTATTCAAATTTCTAACTTGATTTTCTACTTCTCGGGTTTCTAGTTTCCTGCTTCTAAGTTGCAAGATCCTATTCTTCCATTTGTTACTCTTACGCTTTGATCTGCTAACGCTAGTAGTGGTGACTATTCCTGTAGAAGTGGAAGGAATCAAATTAGTGGTCTCATTTGTGTTTGTAACGTTCTACCTAGATGTGATGTCTAGCTTGTACATTCCTGGTGCAATCACATTTGTGCTATAGTCTTATCTCAAGTTCTCTATTTAAGCGAACACTGGCTTCACGAGCTTTCCTACAGTCAGCATTTTCTTTCAAGAGTTGAGACGAGTCTTCCTACAGTCAGCATTTTCTTTCAAGAGTTGAGACCGAGTCTTTTTCAAAGAGTCATAAATTGTTTTGTACCCATCTTTTAAAGTCTCAATTTCTTTTTCATATTTGAGCACTTGACACTGTAAGGCTTTTTCAAAGAGTCATAAATTGTTTTGTACTCATTCTTTTTCATAGTAGTGGTGACTATTGGTGTTGGAAGGCTAATTCAAAATCAATGTTTTGAGCCTCACACCATTGAAGTTTATGTTTTAGTTGAAAAATATCTTTTGAAAGTTTACTTTGAACATCATCATTTTGTTGAATGATTCTCATATTTTCAGCTTTTAAAATATCAATCTCGTGTCTCAACTTTTCATCCTCATAATGATGGTCAGTAATAAGCAAAGAATTACAAGACTCATAAATAGAATTCATGATGACCGAGATAATGTCAGAATAGAGAACATCTTCCAAGAGTCGATCTGCTTCATTTTGAAGAATTTTGTTTCGACGTTTTTGTTTGGAAATTGAATTTTCAGTTGCATTGAAAATGTTCATCATAGATGACATTTCATTTTGTAGTTCCCGTTCCCAGTGTGTTGCCCAAAGACACAAATGTTGGACATGAGGTAAAAATTGTTTTTGAAAAATTTGTCTCTGTTCTTTTGCGTAAGCAGATTGAAAAGTTGAAACAGTTATCTCATAATTACATTCAATTGCTTGTTCCAAAAATTTTATATCTTCCATAAACGTGTCAAAATACTGAAGTACAAGGCAACGTTTTGGTAATGGTTGAATTTCACCAGAGGATGGTAAAGGGCCATTTATTTGTGCAACTGGTATAACGGGACCAACATCAGAAGTAGATGCCTGAATTTGAGTGATAAACCAAGATTGTTCAGTTTTTGTTTTTTGAGGAACAAAAGTGTAAAAAATATGAGGCAATTTTGAGTAATCAAATGGTTTATTAAACTTATTATTTCTCATTTTTGATCAGCTCTCGTCTTCCTGTTCCTGTTCTTTCTCACAGGTATATACAGCAACACGCATAATTGAATCATCAAAGAAATATTCTGCACTATACAACTTCGGATTTTCCTTGAGTACTCTCTTTAGAAAACGTGGTTTATCGTCACCAAGAGCAAAACCATAACCTTGGGGTTTTTGCTTTAAAGTAAAATTTTGAATTGTTGTGATAGACTCACCAGTTTTGTAAACAACTTTTTGAAACTCTTTTAATTTACTTTCCAAATCTACGATTTCATCAAGATAAGAATCAATTCGTTTCCTAGACACTTGTTTATGTTCGAAAAAACTAGCTTGACAAGTTGACAACTCCGTATTTGTAATTGAAAGTTCAGAATTGAGGTGTTCAACTTGTTTGAATTCAAGTTTTTCTTGTTCCATTTGAGAAACCAAGTTATTTTTTGAAGCGACTAACTCTCGTAGTTGATGTTGTAACTCTTTTTCTTTGACATATGCATTTTGAAAAGCAACTTCAAAGCTTTCTTCACGTTTCGTTTGTGTTTCAAAATTCGCGAGTTGTGCTTTAGAGCACTCAAGATCCGAAGTTAATGATGCAATTGTGGCTTTTAACTTACAGTTGATTTCATTACATTTCTCAACTTGGGATTGGGTGGTCATAAGCAAGGTCATGAGTTCTGGATCTGTATCAGACGAAGTTTCAATCTGTTCAAGTTGATAATTGTTAAGGTTCTCAATTGGATCATCAAATGTAACAACAGGGTTAATTTGATCATCTTCTTGAAGAGTTAGCAATGAATTATCTTGAATAAATTCCTGCTTGTCTGACGCAGATGTAGATGGAGATACCAGTTCATGTATGAGACATGTATTTGGATCGGGTACCTGAGACAAGCCATCAGTATCATAGATTGGGCTTGTGTCACTCATGTGAAGTTCCTGCATGTTTGCCATCAACATAACTGCTGCATTAGCTTCCAAGTCTTCCATATCATCATCTGAGTAAGCATTTACCATGAAACTATTTTCTTTATCAGTGAGATTTCCACCAGCTTCGTCCTTAAGTGCAAGAAGTAATGCTTGTTTGTGAAAATCAATGCCTCTAGTTCTTGGTTTTGGACATGTATTAGCCAGATGACCCTTGCCATTACAGTTGTAGCACCTGATCCATGTATTCCCATTTGATGAATTTCTAGTTTCAACAATTTCAACCCTTCATTGAGGAGCACCAACATTGTTCCTATTTCCACTAGCTTGTCCGTTCCCTGAATTAATCGCGTAACCTCCAGAGCCCAGATGTCGTCCATAATTACGATTCTGCACTTCCACCCGTCTATCTTTTATAACAGCTTGATTCCTTGTATTAGATGAAGTACGGAGACGATTGTTGGATTTGTTTTGAAAATTTGCTGAAGGCTCGAGCAATGAGATCAAATCCTTGATTCAATGAGTTGAATGCATCCTCGTCCTCATCATTTGTTTGTGTGTAGGACATGGAATCTGAGTTGGTGTATGGAACTAGTTGAGTGTCAGTTGATTGATGTGATGAATCATATGGAACGATTTGGGTTGAGGGTGATTGTTGTGGATAAGCAGAGTGATTAGGTGGTGGATATGGAGCACAATAAAATTGAGCCATAAGTGCTAATGGATTCGAAGGTGTAAGCGTTGCACGCATAGCTCTATCTTTATCTACCTCATGTTGATGGTGCTTCAAATAGTCATACAACAATCCATACTTCTCATAATGAAGAATTTTGGCTTGACGAACAAATGTGACATACTTTTGCCAATCAGGACCTAGACAATTGAGAAACTTCGTGTTGATTGCAATCTTTGGTACGATGATGTTGTGTTTATCCAAGTCATTAATGATGTTTGTGAATCGATGATAATAAGACTCAAGTGACTCCCCTGGATCAATCATGAACATTTCATATTCGAGATAAAGTTTGGATTCCATATCTTCTTGGTTAAGTTTAGTGCCTTCCATCAAGAGATGTATATGTTCCCACATGTCCTTTGCAGTTTTTTGAGCATCAACACTTCAGAGAATTGGATTAGGTATACCTAGACAAATATACTCCATTGCAAGTTCATCAGCTTTACGGTGAAGTATTTGTTCTGCAGTTAGTTGATTCTCAGGAAGGGTGGTAACAGTTTGAGGTCTTGGAGGAATAGCTTGTGGATCTCCAGGAATAGTTATTGTTGGCATTTGGAAAGGACCTTCAAGTATAATCTTCTTCAAATATTTTCCGTGAGGTTTCCTGAGTTCGATGAACCTAAAGAATTGACTTGCCCATTGAACATAATTTCCAGGAGTATGCATTGGAGGTCGTTCAAGTGATCCAGCTTCATGAATAGACTGTTGGCTACTGATTGCCGCACACATTTAAGCAAACCAATGTGGTTATTTATATGGAGGAGGAAATGTAGTTAATGATTCCATTGCAAATTGTGGTGGAAGATATGGTTGTCGTTGAATGAATTATTGTTGTGGAAAGAATTGTTGTTGTTGTGGGTACTGCTATTGCTGAGGATACTGTTGTTGCTGAGTATACTGCTGTTGTAAATGATACTGCTGTTGCTGAGGATACTACTGTTGCTGAGAATACTGCTGAGGAAAGTAGTTGTAGAGAGGTGGTTGTGATATGATTGTGATTGTTAACTTGTGTTGTTATGGATCTTGTAGATAATTGTGAAGAATGTTGTAGTTGATGAGTTTTAGTTTTTGGTTATAAAGAAAGTTCGATGTCACTGTTCACTGATGTAAGTTCGATATTACTGTTCACAGATGTAAGTTCGATATCACTGTTCATAGTTTAAAGTCCAAGTTCGATGTAGTTTAAGTAGTCCAAGTTCTATGGATTGAGTTACAAGTTCGATGAACACCGTATGTTCGATGAAAGTGCAAGTTCAATGAGAAAGTGCAAGTTCGATGAAACACTGCAAGTTCGATGAACCATGCAAGTTCGATGCAATCTATCTAACTTATAAAAATTAGAAGATTTTCCCTTAGTCGAAGTAATTCACAAGCTTATACAAGTAAGGAAAGTACTGAGTAAACCACGTATCTTTGATGAAGTTTGATGATCCAAAGTTTGCCAAAGTTCGATGAACCCTTGTTGTAAAAAGTTCGATGAGCCATTACTGTTCGAAGTTCGATAAACCCTCGTTTTAGAAAAGTTCGATGAACCTTAGGTGAAAGTTCGATGGATTGACAGTTTTAAAAAAAAACACTTTTAACGACTAAAGATAACCTTCTAAACAATTCCAAACGAACAAAAAACCCTTAAAAATACTTAATGAACAAGAAAGTTGCAAACTTTAAACTTTAAACTAAAATATCTAAAAAGTTCAATGAAACGTAATAATCTATACTACGACCAAAACATGTAAAAACTTAAAAAAAAAACTTAACTTTGACTGTCACTAGTACAGATATGGGATTTCGTCACACATGTGGTATCTTGAATGGCCACACAGTAACATATTTATGTTAGTTAACTAGATCTCTAAACACTAAAAGATCCTTAAAACTTTTACAAGCTTTAAGAACTAGTGTAAGAAACAAAGTTTAGTTGCAATATAACCAATAAAAACCAAACCTTTTGTACGTACGACTTAAAACACACAAAACAATGATCTTTAGGCTATAGATACCACTTGTTAGGTCACCATAATAGTAGAACATGTAACACCCCTAAATTTGGGTCCAGCGGAAGCATACATGTCACTGGGGTGCTAATAAATTGGTACCATAAAACAGAGTAAAGAGAACGGATTTACCGTATCCGTTTAAAAGAAATTTTTATACTCAAAAGTATGTTGTTTTACATCGTTCAATGAAATGCGGAAATATAGGCCCATAAAAGAAATATATTGGTCCCTAAATGGATATCAGAGTATATTGATCCTATAACCATGCCATGCCATGCCAAAAGCCGCCAAAGGTGAGCAGACACTTTAAGAACCTGAAAATACATGCTAAAATGTGTCAACACGAGGTTGGTGAGTTCATAGAGTTTAGTGTAAAATGTAAAGCATTTGAATAAAGATTTCCCAGCAAAGGCATTGTAAATCCACTCAGTCCCAAGTCCCGCCCATACAAGACTTGCAACCTGTGTGTTTACAACCCACTGCCAAATAAGATTTGGTTTAGGTAAACAAAAGTAATATATGGACCAAGATTTAAAGTTGGTTTGACCAGTACATTCGGTTACGTGACCAATTCATTCGGTCAAGTGACCAGTTCATTCTGTCATGTGACCAGTTCATTCGGTCATATTACCAGTACATTCGGTTATGTAACCCGTCCATTTGGTCATGTATGAATAATCGTTCAAAGTGCTTGTGTCCATGAGTAATAAGAATTAAGTATGAAACAAGTGAATATACAACGCATTCGAGTGAATAACAAAGTCATAAGATAGAACAAATAATGGTTTGACTAAACAAGTAGCATATTCAAGTAAATCAAGTATAGCATTTAGCTGAAAACAGCATGTATTCTCCCCCGTAGGTTTGAAATGAAATATTAACTTGAAAAAGGGGCTATGAAAACTCACCTGATGCAATGGTTATGATGACAAAAGTGGATACACTGAAATGAGGTACGATCTCTAACCGCAACCTAATATGAATGATATGATTTAATTTAAGTCATGAAATGATGTTACACATGCAAATACGTATGTTATCGATACCACTCGTGAAATTTGGAAATAATGTTTATCGTCGAAAAATATATTTTTGACGTCTTGTTAAGTCATAAAACACTTTACGCGTATATATGTTGTAACGACATTCTACGATCGTCATTTGGTGATTTATCGAAAAACAGAGTTTTTCGTCGCAAATAAGACACTTTGATAAATTTCTGAAAATGACTAAGTAGCCTCGCAAAGCTAGTCGTAAGTTGGTGAATATTGAGTGTTAGGAAACGAACTCAATGGTTTTAGAAAGCTTGTGACAATATGTTAAATTCGTAACACCGAAATTTCTTCCATACGAGTCCCGATCATAAAGAGAAATAATAGTCAAGTTAGATAGTCGGGCTAAATTTGCTATTTTTGTGTAGTTTTCGGGTATATTAGAAAGGTCGTATTTTACTCTTACAAGTCCGGTTGACGAACGGCTGGTCAATTTGGAAAATAGGCCGGGTGTACTTGATTTTACCTCAAGGTGTTAATGTCTCAAACTGACTCGATCAATGAGAAAAATGGCTCCAAACTTGGTCACTTGTAACGACAGTTTTAACACAATAAATATTTAAGTAAAAGCTGATGAAAAATGTGTTGTGAACGTCGGGTTTCAAACACTTGTATCTCGGTCGTTATAAGCTCGTTTTCTACGTTCTTTATGTCCTCGGCTTCGTATTACAGCGAACTAATAGATTTTTGATATATAAGCTCATCTAGTTTGCGCTCAACACTTTGTTTGGGACAGCTTGTTATTTTTCAGAAAATAGTTTTTAGTCGTTAAACTTGGAATTAACGTATCTTTCTCGTCGTAAGCTCGTTTTTTCTCATTCTAGCGGCCATGGCTTCATTTTTTAGTGTATTTTCAATATGTAAACCAAAATAACCAATGATTTATTGAAATTTCCAGATTTTGAAAAAATGGACAGATCCTTATTATATTTTGTAAAAAACCATTTTTACTAGTTCACGGCTTGTACAAATCCCTTCCAATCAACTCCAAAGCTATTCTAAACCTATCATACACCTTTCGAGGGTGTCATGGGTTCCTAATCTTCACCAAAAATGCTAGAGTTAATAAGAACACTAATAAGATCGTTTAAATTCATTTTAATCACAAAATCAAGTGATAAGTGGTATGTAACATAAGTATACTTGCATGTTTCGTTACTAGAACATAAAAATAGATCAAATAGAAGTATGTAAGAGTAGAAAATTTTATTTAGGACAATTACTTGATGATGAAGAGTTTTTGAGGTAAATAACTTAATTACTTCAAGGTATTTATTTCAAAACCCTAAATAGAAGCACTAATAGAACTAGAGAAATACTTGAGCTTGAATTTTCTATGTTTTCTCCTTCCTTCTTCTTATTGGCTGAACCAAAAGGATGATGGGAGAGTAGTGTGTTTTATTTTTTTGTTACTTGAAGTCTAAAATGAGAAGTATATCTAGTGAAATGAGATATATAATTAGTCTTGGTAAAAAAGTTGTCAAACTAGGCTTAGGAGGGGGGCATGGGGCGTGAAATGAGGGAAAGGTGGATGAGGTGGTGGTTTTTCATAATTAGCTTTGTACTTGGTGTATTCAGGATAGATTTAGATAGGATATCTTATGTTATCGGGTACTGAGTTAGCTAGAAATAAATTTTAACGGAACAAGATAAAGTATGACGAAGTCGTAAATATTATAAAATCACATTTCTCGCAAGTATCGAGTGTCCAAATAATTATCGTGTTGAAATTTCGTAAACCGTCGTAGTTATAAGCTTTTAACGGTATTTATAGTAAATAATTTCAAAACACCGGGTAAACTAGTAATATAATTTTTATATCACTGTAATGAGTGTGAAAATATGTTAGGATCATAGTCGGGAGTGTCGGGTATATTGTTCGTAGTAAATGATTGAGTGATAGTGTTTATTTAATAAATAAATATACGTGAATTGAAATTATGCAAACCCGTGAATGACCTAATATGAAGATGATGTTACTGATGATATATAGACTACTCTAGTCTATATGATGTGTCCTCAGTGATGTTCCATGAATACCTAGCTAAACCCTCATGGTTACGCGAATTTTGGATACCCGTAAACCAAGTTTACGAAATGATGAATGATAACCATGAATAGTGATTTCCCTCTGGGAATGAACAGTGTTTGGTGAATAGTAAATTTTTTGATAACATTTCAAAATCGCAAACTGACTTAAAAAATGATGAATAGTGAAATGATGAATAGTAATCCATGAATAGTAAATTTCAAAGTTTAAAAAATGACCTGGAATTACGATTTTTCACAGTCTTCCACCCTAAAAGGAATTCAGTCCCTGAATTTAGTTAGTGTTGGTCTCTGGGGTGGATTTGGTGAAAAGATGTGGATATTTGAGTCGCATTGCGGTGTTAACAGATAAAACATTCATTAGATAGGATTTCGTAATAGTACATGAAACTTATACGATAGAACTTAAAGTGAAATGCAAAAGAAATACAACACTAGAGAGTTTAGGTTTCGGTTTATTCTTAAGGCAGGAGTTCTCTTCTTAACCATTGTCATTGTCGTTATTGTCTTGACGAGCTTCACACTTCAACGAGCTCTTCCTTCATTCTGGTTTCTCAGCTCTGGGCATTCACTCTTGAAGTGTCCAATTACTCCACACTCATGGCAGGTTACCGTGACTTTCTGATTCATTACGAGGGTGAGAGGCTTGCAATCCTTGGCTTTGTGTCTGACCTTTTGGCAGTTTCCACATTGAGTGGGGTGATGAGTGGCCTTTTACTCATAATTTTATACCCGAAAAACCCCACAAAAACGACCAAAAACACCTAAATGGACCATATATTGTTACAAATATCCTTGGATTGTGTTTTAGTTGTTGCAGGTACAAAAAGGATTGAAAACGAGGCAAATGAGGCAAAACCGAGCATGGATTGGACAAGAGCTCAAAAGACGGGACCCGGGAAGAAATTCACGAGTTTGGTCGAGTTATTGTGCAAAAATCCCGAAGAGCCCTTGGATTATTTTTAGTTGGCAAAATTGGTCCTCGGATTAACTTTACAAATATGGCAGATTTGGTCCTCACAATTTCATAAGTTACAACTTTGGTCCTTGGTGTGTTAATTAAACTCTAAACTAATCCTAACAACCGGATCAAACTAATACCCAAAAACACCAAAGCCCAACCAAAAATAATAAACCCAGCCCAACACCTTAACCCGACCCGCCCATTTCTCTTTTAATAAAATCACTTAACCCGGGGTCAAACCCCTCTTTCTCGGTCAAATCTTTAATCCAAAGAACCCTAACACTCCTAATCCACTATTCACGCTTCTTCAATCCTCTTATTTCCCTCTCTAATCTCTGCTGATACCCCATCACCATCACCCTCTCCACAACAAGCCAAAGAACCCACATGGGTATGTCGTTGGTCCCCTCACCTCCACCTCATCAATCCGTGTCCCAAAAGAAGATTACATGGCCAAGATTTCAAGATGTGGGCATCAAGTTTAATCCAAGGGTCACGAATGGAGCAAAGAAGCACAGAGAGGAACACACTCACACAACAAGCACACTCAGATTCTAGGGTTTTTTGTATTTTTAGTAGTATAATATAGGCGGATAGTAGCAGATTTTTTTTTCTTTGGTCCACTTTTCATGTATTAGAAAAGTTTGACCTTTTAATTGTTTAATTTCTTTTTAGTGTAGAATTTGATTCCAGTTGTAATTTACTCTAAGTTAATTTCCAGTTAATGCAAATTTCAAGTTTTCCTTGTTTTCTTGTTTGGTCAACGTGGTCAAACTGCTTATGCTGCTGCTTATTTGTTGCTTTTTACTGCTTTTTATTGTTTCTTGTTAGTTCAGAAGTAGTTGAGTGATTCTGTGATGATTGTTGCTTTAAAACAGCTAGTATAACAGACTGCTTAGAATTAGTTTTTTCCCTTTTTTGCAGATTTTAGTTGAATTTTCCTAGGCTCATATTAAGTAGTTAGAAGCCGATCTTTTGGATTTTTGTAGTTGGCCAGCTTATCTAGCCTCACACATTTTTGTTTGCATTTTTAGATTTTTTCTAAGTAGCTTTTTGAAGCCCTGAACAGCCCGAATAGCTTATAGTAGGTTGAGATCAGTTGATTTGAGGATTTTGCTATAGATTAGTTTGGAAGTTTAGAGTTGAGATTGTGCACTGCTCCCATTAGCTTATTATAGAGATCAGTTGATTTTGGCCTTCTTATTGCTTTTTTTTAGTTTAATATAGTAAGTCAATTGAGATTCAAGCTTTAGCTGCAAAAACAACCCCAACCTGCACATTATGACATTTCTCTTTTCTTTTGTTCTTTTTCTAAACTGATCAAAACAGATAAGCATTTTCTGGGCTTATCTTTGATTTTCCAAAAGTTTTTCAGCTTGTGCTTATTTCTTTTATTTTCTTAACTGCTAATTTTCTATAGCTTTTGTTTCAGTTTATTTCAAAGTTCCAAAAATAATTTCTTTTCAAAAATCTCTTAAATTCACTAGCTTATCAAGTTTTTAAATTAAAAGTCAAAAAAAAAAAAAAAAAAAAAAAAAAAAAAAAAGGGATTGACTGGGATTCGAACCCCAGTCACCCAGGTAATAACCAAGCAGACAAACCATCTGCTCTACAGCCCTTTTGTTACTAAATCATTGCAACAGTTTTATTTAACCAAGTTTCTTTTTGAACTCATTAAGCTGTTTAGCTTTTTAACAGCTTATTCTATTAAGCTGTGTCATATTTGTTATTTTTCCTAGTTTCTTTTCACTTTAAAGTATTTACATTAAATTTTTCAGATTTTTTCTAATAGTTTAAATATTTTTAATCTTTTAATTTCTTTTAAAAAGTTTTTAATTTATAAAAAATTATTTAAAAGTAAAAAAAAATGCATTTCTTTTTTCTAAAATTTTCTTTTGTCATTTAGGACGTAGGAAAATTAAATTTGCATTCGTAGGTTAATTTTTTAAAGATTTTCACTTTTAGGCTCGTTTTTATATTTTAGTTCGCGTTTTTATTTTTGTTTTAATTGCGTTACTTGTTTACTTTCCTAGATTTAGAAACCCAATCAACCCTCGTTTTTCAAGCATTTTAATTCCAAACCGATAACGATATCCTCAATTTCACGCCTCGTAGGGAGAACGACCCGGGTACATGCTTGCCCGGTTTATTATAACTTGATTTTTGCGTTGAACCGTTCCTCGTTGACTTTTCTTCGTGAGAGGTTGACTTGCGAGTTGTTTAACCTATAATCATGGGGCAAGGTCCATTGTGGTGAAACCGACACTTATTGCACTTGGGTAAAGTCCCTGCATATTCTTTCCTTCCAATTGGTCCAGCAACGTAGGCCCTAACCACTTCATGTTGTTTGTGTGGTATCCGAACTTGATCATTTCCTTTGTTGGCATCCCTTTTCCTCTTGTTGTCGTTGTTGCTGTTGTTACGGTTATTGTTATTGATAGTATTTCCCTCCTTCACCACTTGTGCCATAAGCTTTTGAGTTATTCTGATAACCTCGTCAAGTGTGAGTGGATCAAAAGAAGTTACATCCCCTCGGATGCTGTGTGGTAGCCCACCAATGAAGTTTTCCAACAACTTCTCGTTATCTGGAACCATAGTTGGACACAGCGCGGCGAACTCTTGAAATCTCCTGATGTAGGTTTCGATATCATTACCTATGGTCATCAACTCATAAAATTCTGTTTCTAGCTTCTTCACTTCATTGCGTGGGCAAAACTTCTTAGTCAATAGCTTTTTGAATTGTTCCCACGTGAGCTTGTAAGCGTTTTCCATACCAATAGGTTGTGCATAAGAATTTAACCATGACATAGCTTCATCAATGAGGGTACTGGTAGCGAACTTTACCTTGCAGTCATCTGGGGCAATTGCATAGACGAAATACAGATTCCATCTTCTCAAACCAACGGATCATAGCAGTGGCTCCTTCTGTGCCTTTGAACTTTGTGGGATCGCCGTTCTTAAAGTCCTTGTATGTACATTTGCAAACATCAGGTACTCTAGTACCATTAGTAGCCAGTCTGGTAGCTTCGGCTGTTTTTGCCTGAGAAGCGGCTTCAGCAGCCCGAGCAGCCACGACCTCTCATTCAGTTTCTAGTGCTGCCACTATACTATCCGCTACAAGTTTTCGGATAGCAGCTGGTGTCATAGCTGGAGTAGCTTTCTTTGGCGGCATAATTCTTCAAAACAAGAAAAGAAGAGTGAGACGTAATAAAGACGTTTCCTAAAAGTAGGTGCCCTAAAGTGGCTTGTCATAAAATGAAAGCTTGAGGTCATGTTAGGATTAGCTGGCGTGCTTCTAGGCGGTGGTTCACGAGGTGATGTAGATGTTCTAAAATATGGGACGAGTGTTCGGACTAGCCGTCAGAGATGGTGAGTATGGTAATCAGCAAATTGGTAGACTGTAGCGGGTTTTAAGGTCGCGTAAAACGATATTAAGTATGATTGTGAATATTTTCGAAGATCATTCGTATTAATCAAGATATCTTGGAAATATTTAAAGGACCTTTAAAAAGTACAAGTGTCCATTTAAAAGAAAAGTGTTGTGACGAGAAAGTATTGTGATGCTAATGTGTTGGATGTAGATGTGAATGTTCTTGCAAAGATTGTATACACACACAGGAATTTTTGGAACCTTTAGAAATTGAGTAGAGAATCAACCTGGACATAATTCTATTATAACTACTCCCAGTATTGCAAAATTCACCTCTAAGTCAGACATAGGTGATCAGGCTATGTCCCACTGTCCCTGGTCGGATATAGGTGATCATTCTATATTCCACCGAGGTTCAATGAATCTTGAAAAACTCAGCTCAGTTATACTAATAATATGTCCCTCACATTTAAAGGACGTTTTGAAAGACTAAGGCAAGTGACCAAACTTGAGGTCGGATGATGAGATTACGTAAGGAAAAGGCGTAACGCTGTGACATGTACGATACGTAAGCATACTTATATGGAAGATAATTATAGTAATCAACGGAAATTAGTGGGTATAATTAATCTGATAATAAGATACTAATCTCATCAAATATGTCAGCCACAAACCACAAGTGAGGCATCAGCTTGGCAGGCAGGCACGTGGCGGTCATAGGGTTAAGTTTTCGCGAAAGTAGTTATAGTTTAGGTTTTAAAAATACCCAGTTCTCTATAACCGAGGCTCTGATACCAATCTGTAACACCTCCAAATTCGGGTCCAGCGGAAGCAAACATGTCGCTGGGGTGCTACTAAATTGGTACCATAACACAGAGTAAAGAGAAAGGATTTACCGTATCCATTTAAAAGAAATTTTTATACTCAAAAGTATGTTGTTTTACATCATTCAATGAAATGCGGAAATATAGGCCCATAAAAGAAATAAATTGGCCCCAAATGGATATCAGAGTATCTTGATCCTATAACCATGCCATGCCATGCCAAAAGCCGCCAAAGGTGAGCTGACACTTTAAGAACCTGAAAATACATGCTAAAATGTGTCAACACGAGGTTGGTGAGTTCATAGAGTTTAGTGTAAAATGTAAAGCATTTGAATAAAGATTTCCCAGCAAAGGCATTGTAAATCCACTCAGTCCCAAGTCCCGCCCATACAAGACTTGCAACCTGTGTGTTTACAACCCACTGCTAAATAAGATTTGGTTTAGGTAAACAAAAGTAAAATATGGACCAAGATTGAAAGTTGGTTTGACCAGTACATTCGGTTAAGTGACCAATTTATTCGGTCAAGTGACCAGTTCATTCTGTCATGTGACCAGTTCATTCGGTCATATTACCAGTACATTCGGTTATGTGACCCGTCCATTTGGTCATGTATGAATAATCGTTCAAAGTGCTTGTGTCCATGAGTAATAAGAATTAAGTATGAAACAAGTGAATATACAACGCATTCGAGTGAATAACAAAGTCATAAGTAGAACAAATAATGGTTTGACTAAACAAGTAGCATATTCAAGTAAATCAAGTATAGCATTTAGCAGAAAACGTCATGTATTCTCCTCCGTAGGTTTGAAATGAAATATTAACTTGAAAAACGGGGCTATGAAAACTCACCTGATGCAATGGTTATGATGACAAAATTGGATACACTGAAATGAGGCGCGATCTCTAACCACAACCTAATATGAATGATATGATCTAATGTAAGTCATGAAATGATGTTACACATGAAAATACGTATGTTATCGATACCACTCGTGAAATTTGGAAATAATGTTTATCGTCGAAAAATATATTTTTGACGTCTTGTTATGTCATAAAACACTTTACACGTATATATGTTGTAACGACATTCTACGATCGTCATTTGGTGATTTATCGAAAAATAGAGTTTTTCTTCGCAAATAAGACACTTTGATAAATCTCTGAAAATGACTAAGTAGCCTCTCAAAGCTAGTCGTAAGTTGGTGAATATTGAGTTTTAGGAAACGAACTCAATGGTTTTAGAAAGCTTGTGACAATATCTTAAATTCGTAACACCGAAATTTCTTCCATACGAGTCCCGATCATAAAGAGAAATAATAGTCAAGTTAGATAGTCGGGCTAAATTTGCTGTTTTTGTGTAGTTTTCGGGTATATTAGAAAGGTCGTATTAATAAAACGTATTCCCAACAATTTTATTAAAACTCCCCCTTGGTTTATGCTCTCTTTCACACAAGGTCCTTTATTGACTTTTTATTTTTAACAAGTATTTTGAAAACATTTTAGAACAAATAAATGAACTTCTGTGTTATATCAAAATTGTTAAAATAAAATTATCACTCCCCATCAAAGTGATAGTATTTTCCCAACGTTTTAAAAAACATTTTTTCATTTTTCTTTTCAACAACATTTTTATTTTTAATTTTGAACAAATTTTGACAACTTATTATTTTATTCCAAAAACAAACTTCTTTTTTTCTACCCCTAAAAAATAGCTTAATATTTTAAACTATTTTTGATCTATTCTTGAAGTGGGTAGCATTGTTTTTGAAATTTTATTCTTACTTGAGCTAAAAAAAATTATATTAATAATCAGAAAAACGTGCTCACGATTTGTTTATCATGAGCAAAAAATTTTCAAAAAAGGTTTTATAAAAAGCTTTTTGAAAAATATTGTATAAATTTAGCTCACGAAAATTAAGAAGATTTCTTTTCTTTTCCGAAGGATTGACGCACTGAAGTGTATGTTCAGGGTCCTTTATTTAAAAACAGGTGTTGATCTGTGATTTAATCAACAGCCATTATGAGTGAATAATTACCCAATTATTTTACCAGATGTACTTGTCATTTCTGTTACTTTGGGGACTTCTTTGACCTTTTGATCATCATTGTCATGTTCATCACGAGTGCTTTCCATTCCTAAATGTTATTGTAGATATTCAAATCTTTCCGGTGGCAGAGCTTTCGTTAAGAAGTCGGCAATTTGGTAATCAGTTTTCACGAAGTACAATTCCACAGTCCGTCTTTCTACATGTTCTTTGATGAAATGGTATATGACTGCTATATGCTTTATCCGTGAGTTTTGTACCGTGTTACAAGAGATGGCAATGGCACTTTGCGAATCACAATAAATTAGGATTTTGTCGTAAAAGAAGCCATAGTCTGTCAATTGTGTTTTCCTCCATAGTACTTGTGCACAGCATCCGGAGAGGGATATATATTCAGCTTCAGAAGTGGATAAGGCAATGTGATTCTGCTTCTTTGAAGACCAGCTGATTAACTTCTCCCCCAAAATTTGAGCAAATCCTGCGGTACTTTTGCAATCAATTTGGAAACCTACTTAATCTGCATCTGAATAGGAAATTAGTTCAAAACCGAAGTCTTTTGAATACACAAGGCCCATGTAAATTGTTCCTATTAGGTGCCGAAAGATCCGTTTCACAGAGGTAAGGTGCTTTTCCGTTGTCCTTGATTGGTAACGGGCACACATGCAGACAACAAAATGAATATCAGGCCGACTAGCTGTAAGATACATGAGTGAACCAATCATACTACGGTATTTTGTAATATCAACTAGTTTACCACCTCTATCTTCATCTAGTTTAGGCTTGTGTTGCATAGGTGTACTTATAGATTTAGATTTGTCCATTCCAAACTTTTCAAAATTTCCATCGTGTATTTGTTTTGATAAATAAAGATGCACGAGGGGTTTGGTTTATTTGTAGACCCAAAAAGAATTTTAAATTTCCTATCATGCTCATCTTAAATTTCTGTCGCATGATATTTTCAAAGTTTTTGCAATATTTAGGATTCGTAGATCCAAAAATGATATCCTCGACATAAATTTGGACTAGCATGATGTCGTCACCTTTTCTTCTAATAAAAAAAGTTGGATCGATTGAACCTTTGATCAATTTGTGTTTGAGCAGATATTCTGACAACACTTTGTATCATGCACATGGTGCTTGCCAGAGTCCGTAGACGGCTTTGTCAAGGACATAGACATCATCCGGATGGTCTGGATCAATGACGCCTTCTGGTTGACTCACTTACACCTCTTCCTCTAACTCCCCATACAAAAAGGCCGTTTTCACGTCCATTTGGTATACGGTGAAAGATTTCTGAGCTACATGAGCCAAGAATAAGCGTATTTCTTTGATCCTCGCTACTGGTGCAAATGATTCATCAACGTCGACTCCTTCTTCTTAATTGTAACCTTTTGCAACAAGGCGAGCTTTGTTTCGGATTACATCACCATCTTCATCAAGCTTGTTCTTCAGAATCCATTTCAATGCAATTATGAGTTTTCCTAGAGGCCGTGGAACCCTTCGCCAAATGTCATGGCATTTGAATTGGTTTATTTCTTCTTGCATAGTGACAATCCAGTCGGGATCTGCAAGCACTACTTGGACGTTGGTAGTTTCAACTCTACTCAAGAATGAATTGTAGAAACAGTAATCTGCTGTAAAACTTCTTGTTTGAACGGGTTGAGAAGGATTTCCAATGATTTGTTGTAGAGGGTGATCGTGAGTCCATCTTCTTTTGTGCGGATGTGGTTGGTAAAACGTTTTCATGTTTGAAGGATCAACATATCGCGTCTCAGAAGGTCCACCGACCTCTGATGCGTGGTTTTGTAACCTTACACAGGTTTACTCTCGAGGATCTAAGAGGCTACAACCACCAGGCAGTGTACCAACCAATGTAGTATAGTGTAGTGGTAAGTACGGGGGATTGATCGTTCTCCACAGGAATAGTGTTTCGTTAGGTATGAAAGGCTACTCTAATTAGTCTAAGGTTTGAGGAAGATTCTTTTGTGTTTTATATATTTTATGAAAGCAAGTAAAATCTCGTTTTGAAGGATTGGGCGAATTAGTTGCTATCAACTACCCAATTTACTACGATGCAAATAAAATAAAATAACAAAAATGAAATGTGGTGGAAAACTTATGTGTAGAAAAAGATGTTTACTTAGATTTCCTTACTCCTAACTATCTTTACGGTTAAATTAGTGTGTATTAGTCGCGTGGATGACGGTATATTCCTTATACCATTGTGGTGGCGTACTTACTTCCCCAAAATTACAAGCTCTACTTCACTCCTATGTCGACCCGGCTAGGAAGTCCTAACATGGGATCACTAGAATTCGCTTGTGCATTAAATAAACCATAAAAACCTTTATACGCATTGGTTCATGTTTTTAAGACGTTCAAGCAATTTTACCGAATAGGAAGTTAGCCAGTTTTCTTAAGCCTAACATAGATAAACATCATCCAATACAACTAACACACACTAACAACCAAATAATCATAGCTATTTCATTAGATCTAAGCAAACCAAGATAAATTTAGCCTAACATGTTAAACAAAAGACAGGATAAGATAGAACTCAAACCAACACATAGACATATGAATGATTTGATAACTATCTTTCAATGAAACATGAAGATTCAAGGCAAAAGCCTGAAAAAGTAGCTAAATGTCTTAGGGTTTTATCCCAAAATTCCACACACTAAGCTCTCCTTAATGACAAGATTAGAAAATATATAATTTTTGGATCTGACGGCGTCACCTTATGCATTGTGACGCCGTCACCTCCCGCTTTAGGGTTCCCGGTGACCTTCTTGACGCGCCCCTCTTTAGCTCTTCAAAAATCCATTTGGCCTATCAGGCTTGACGCGTCGGATCTGAACGTGGACGCCTTCCCTTATGATTTAAGCCGTGACGCCCTTGATTTAGTTAAAGCGTGACGCCGTCAGAATTCTCATGCTAACCACTGGCCGTCATGAGTAAATTTCACATCCAACTTTCTTGCCAAGGCATGACGCCGACCCATGTTAATTGTGACGCCGTCAAGAGTAACTTTTAGCCGATTCTTGAGACTTTGCGTTTTCTTCACTTTAATGCTCAAACGTCCAAAATGCCTCCTTTTCCAGATTTCTCCTCAAGTACCTAAAATGACAAAAGGAACGATTTAGGGCAATATTTGATCAAATAAATACGATTTCGGGCTTAAATGACCCCTTAAAAGGGTACAAATTTTCGCCTCATCAGTCCACCGACCTCTGCTTCGGGAGTCGCGAATGGGGTTGTGAATGGTTCCTCTTTAGACGATGCATTGGTAATTGCTTGATCATCAACATTTGCATTGGATGTTGGAGTGGTAGTGTTTGGTGAAAGTTCTTATTGAATCGGTATAATTAGAGGGGTATCTTGTATTGGATCAGCATCTTCTTAAGTAGTTGTTGATGAACCGGGTACGGGAGATGGCATGTCTTCTTGATGATTAACTTCGATAATCGGAGTTGCAGCGGATATTGTAGACATCTTCATCTTATTTCCTCCACATGATTCATCATAGAAGTTCTCAAACAAACAATTTAAATCTTCCTTTTGAATATGTTTAGGTTTTGGTGTTGATGATTTTGGATTTGGTACGAGTCCTGAACTATTTTGTCCAGAAGTCAAAGTCTGTAGCACGGGTTTTGAACTTTGTTGTTCAGAAGCATGATTAAGCGCGGGGTTCTAATCTGACTTGATCAGAAGCCATTTCTTCTACTTCGTCGAAGTGAACATGGATTGTCTCTTGTATGAACTTTGTTCTCCTATTGTAAATACGATATGCGCTTGATTGTGTAGAATATCCAAGGAAAATTCCTACATTCCCTTTTTCTTTTAATTTGCCAAGGTCATCACGATCATTAAGAGGGTAGCACCGACAACCAAAAGTTCATAAGTATTTTACATCGGGTTTGCGTTTGTGAATGATGTGATATGGAGTTTTGTTGAATCGTTTATGGATGATAGATCCTGTGAAACAAGCGGTTGACACTGCTTCAGAACATAGATTTAATGGAAGTTTTGTGGAGGTGAGCATTGTTCTTGTAGCTTCTACTAATGTACGGTTTCATCTTTCGACTACACCATTTTGTTGAGGAGTATAAGCCACAGATCTCTGATGTGTAATGCCGGTAGAATCAAAGAAACCTTGAATAATCTGATTCATGAACTCCGTTCCATTGTATGTTCTTGCATATCAGACTTGAGCTAGTAGACCAACTTGTATTCTTTTGATGAACTTGATGATTACATTTGGAGTTTCAGCTTTAGAAGCAAGAAAATGAACCCAAGTGTAACGTGAGTAGTCATCCACAATAACCAAAATATATTTCATTCCATTTCGACTGACGACGCGCATTGGGCCACACAAATCTATATGCAATAAATGCAAAGGAGCAACGGAACTAAGTTCGGATTTAGATTTAAGTGTTGCACGTGTCATTTTTCCTAATTCACTTGCTGAAGAAAGATGATCTTTCTTGAAGGATAGTTTTGGCAATCCTCTGACTAGGTTGTTTTGAGCAAGGTCCTTTATAATTCTGAAGTTCAAATGAGAGAATCGACGATGCCATAGTCAGGCTTGTGATGATGTCGCTTTTGCAAGCAAACAAATCGATTTTGGTGATGTAATTTCTTTAAGTTCAATTTGGTATAGATTCGAATCCCTAGAGCCTTTGAGGATATCAACGCTGCCAAGAGTACGAACAATACACGAATGTAGTCTGAATGTCACCTCTAAACCGCTATCACAAAATTGGCCAATACTAAACAAATTGTGACCTATCCCTTCGACAAAGTAGACTCTTTGAATTGTGACTTTATCAAGAATGAGATCCCCATAGCTGGTGATTTTAGCAATGTGGTCATTCCCAAAATGCACTATACCCAAGAATTTAGCCACAAAGTTCTTGAGCAGTGCCTTGTTCCCTTTCATATGTTTGGTACACCTCGAATTGAGGTACCAAAGGCACACTTGGACAAGCTGCACATCAAAGCAAGAAACAGAAAATTTGGAACCCGTTGATAAAGTGGTTCCACGTAGTTAGACAATATAGATTGCAAACCTAATGGGTTGAACTCTTCTTAACCGGTTGCCATCTAAAGCCTACGTGTTTGAACACACTTCCAGTGGGTTTCCACTTAAACCAGGATCTAGGGAATAATTCATGATACTCAAATATTCTACCAGTTGGGATCCATGCCCATTTTTCTTTATGCTTATGGTTTCTTAGATTTGGTGAAGCAGTCATAGTAGTTTTGGCATTCACATTATCACAATTCAAATCAACATGCACACATTTAGAAGAAACAGAATTATAAGCAACATAATTAAAACAAGCATTCTTGCTATTAGAAGCAACAAATCCATGCAAATTTAAGTAATTACAGTCATCCATTCGCTTAGGGCATTTTTTATTGAAAGATTTAAAATGTCTAGGTTTTGCAACTATAGTAGTTGAAGGCTGAGAGGCACTATTCTTCAACGTACATATCTTAGGTGGTCTCACCTTGCTACAAGTAGTGTCTAAACCTGAATCAAAAAGCAAATATGCGTTAGGAGATTCTGTAGTTTGATCATATTGAGCTAACTTTTGTTTCTTACAATTCTTGTTCTTTTGTTTCTTTGACTCTTTGGGTTTCTTTTCTATAAAGGAAGGAGTCAAAGAACACATTGGTGCATCTAGAGGCATATACATACTAAGTAATGCTTGCTTCCCAGCTATTTCTAATTCCTTGTTATGAATCATATCATTTGAACCATATGGTTCTCTAACAGAAGTAGATCAAATTTGATACATACCGGGAGCAATTACTTTAGGATTAGATAAAACCTCTTTTTGTTTTGGCTCAAGAATATGAGTTTTTTGTTTTTGATTTACCAAAAAAGTTGGTTGGTTTGAAAAATATGGAAGATTTTGATTTTCCAACTGGCGTGAAGCAACAAACTCATGATTCTTGTTTTTCATCAAATCAAGCACTTTAGATTTGAGTTCCTCCTTCTCTTTTAAGATTAATTTCAAAGAATTTTCTTTGGAAAACTTGTCATATTTGTTTTCTTCAATTTTTCATTGCCAGTTTGCTTCAAACATTAAAGATTGTTTTTCAAGTTTAGCACAAGAGTTTTCAAATCTGGCTGTTCGACAAGACAATTCCTCGTTCAACTCAACGTTCTTTTGCGAACATTCTCTTAGACTCTCTATGAGTAAAAGGTTTTCCATTTCTAGAGACTTTTGTTTATCTTCAAATTCTTCAATTTTCTCCTCATTTATAACAAATTGTGGTTTGATTGATTCAATTTGATTTAGAAAATATTATTTTTGAATGTCAGAGTTTAAGCTGAGAAGGTCGTATTCATCTTCAAGAGATGTGACGTAAGTTAAGTCAGTTTGCATTTCAGAAATCAATGCCTCTTCAAAGGCTTTAAATTGATCATTAACTCTATTCGTGGGAGGCTGGATAAATGTTTTTACTAGTTTCTTGACTTCCCTTAAAATATCCATTTCATAAGAATTGGATTTCAAAAGTTCAGCCAATTGAAACTCTTGCTTTCCACGAATAATAGCTAAAGTACCTTTTAATTGATTTTTGAGATTGCAAAAGGTTTTTCTCGCTAAGCTCTCATATTAGTGTGAATCGTATGGGTTGTCAGAAATCTGATCCACATGATGTTTAGCATTTGTTGGTTTTCTTGAAAGAGCATTTTCCTTATTTATCAAACCATAATCAGCACTAAAGTAGGAGAAATTGGTTTTCTTTTCGTTAACGTTTAAACGTTTTTGCATTTCCTCTTGAGATATGTCATTAGGAATAAACATTTAATCTTTGAAGGTATCACGTCTCATGTAATCAGCATTATACAAACTTGGTGTTTGACGTTTAACCATGTCAAGATAAGATGGTTTAGTATAACCAAGATCTTGTTTTAGATCCATGAATGAATCTGGTTTGGGCATTAACAGGTACATAGTCTGAGAAGTGTGATCGGTAGTGCGAAGTTTTGTTTCAGCTCTTGTTAATCGTTGAATACAATTAGCTTTATCTTCTTTAAGTTTGGAAACTTCATTTTCAAAATTATTTTTAATGTTATCAAAAGTTGAAATATTTCTTTTGAAAAGAAATTTTTCATTTTTTAACTCTTGAATTGGACATTTAAGCACTAGTGGTCATTCAGACTGCTCTTCATATAACATGTCATTGATTTTCTTTTCTAAAGAAGCACTTTTATCTTGTTCCAGTTTTATCAAGTTAGCATAATATTGAATTTGAGATTGAATAGTGGCATAATTTTGAAGCATATCAACATGATCTTGACTTGTTGATGCATGATTGCAATCTATACTATTAATTGATAACAGAGGAGTAGCACTTATAGGTGTTGCGCTACTTATGTTAACTTCAGTTGTCTTACTAATGGTACGAATGTGACCATGTATGAATTCATCAAGATCATCATTATCACAAGCATCTTATGTGTGTACCTTGTTGACAAGTGTGTCATTTTCTTCAGCATCAGTGTTATAGATTGGAGTTGCATCCTCATCTTGAGCTTCAAAGACATCCACCTTTTCCAAAGAAGCCATGTACACCATGTTTGTTTCCAGTATCTCACCTTCATCATCCGTGTCCACTATGAAATCATTTTCATCAGCATTAAGCAATTTCCCTTTTTCTTCCATGTCAGCTAACAACATTTTCTGTCTGTAATAAGCCTTGTTACGCACTTTCACATTTTGGTAAGTTCAACAGTTGCTGGGTCTTAAGTAGAGTCAACTTCATTTTCAATGGGTGAGTAATGTGTGTCGTTGTTTGAGTTATAGGAAGATTGATTTTGGTTGTATGAGGAGACCAAAGCAAGTGGATCAATAACTGGTGGTTGAGTTGAAAGTTCTTTTTACTTATATTTTCTTTACTGTTCAAGGATGTCATTGACTTCAACCTGATTGTGTTTCAGAAGATCAAACAAATTGTTGATGTCTTTCTGAGTGAGGTATTGATTATGTCTGATAGCAATAGTGAAACGTCCCCATTCAGGTTGCAGGTTTGTGAGAAACATAGTGTTGTGTTCAATGTTGGATCTTTTGAGGTTATAACGATCATTTCATTGATAAGCTTGTTGAAACGAATATATGCATTTTCTAAATTCTCCTCAGGTAGTTGCTTGAACGACTGATAATTCCACAGAGCCACAGTCTGTTGTGTTTATGTGCCAACATCAACACCTTGCATCAATCTTTCCAAAGTTTGCCATAAGTCATGAGCAGTTAGATTACTATCAACAGCATTGTAGATGTCATTTCTTAACCCATATAGAATCAAATCCTTGGCACGGATATCAGCTTCAAATTGTGCAAGTTCATTTTTATTTAGATCATCTTCAGTTTGTAGCCATTTCTGTCCCGGGTTAGTAGAGTCATCTATTTCCTTTATGCCATAAGAACCATTTTTGATGGAGTTAATCAACAGCTTTCTTTCTTTGTTGCCCATGATAACATTCATAAACCTTGAAGACCATTGAACATAGTTTCATGGTACAACATGGGAGGCCTTGCATCACTCCCCGCAGCCAATGCATCTTGAGTAGTAGACATTGTGATGGTGGATCTTTGATATGAGATGTTGTTTTTGTTTGAAAGTGGTGTTTTAGTTTGTTTGTATTGAGATGGTTGAGTGTTTGGAATTTGATTTTGATATTTAAATGATTAAAGTCTCTTAATAATTTTCAATGTTTTAAAAGATTTAAAATTGTGAGAAAAAGTCTTTTAATCAAGGTATCGCAACTTTCTGTTGGAAATTGGGCTGAGTTTTCTTTCGCAAAATGTGGATAACAGTAAGTCTCGTAAGAACAGGTGTCACAAACTTCTTCTATCACAACAATACTTGGAGCTAACGCAACTACTTCTTGCGAGTTGGGCATAGTTTTCTTTCATAAATAGTGGGTAACAGAAAGCTTCACAAAGCTAGTATCATAAGAAATGCTATTGCAACCCAAATTACAATGGCTATCGCAACCCAAAACTTGCAATAAACAGCTATCGCAACACCTATCACAACTAACCACAGCTATTGCAACTAATCCTCAGCCAACTGTTGCAAGAAAACCCTAGTATTTTGCGAGAAAAATTCAAAACCCTATTTTTACGAGCAAAAGTACACTTTTTTCTAAAACCTTAAACCACGATTTCCAGCCCAAATCTTCACCAAATTCATAAAATTTTCGTATAGAATGATAAAAAACTCTTTCTTAATCTCAAATATGTTATTCTAACACATGTTTTATAAGACTAAACACGTTTAAGAAAAATCTTAGTAATACGTATGAAAGTAAAATATAATCTAGAGAGAGAAAGTTTTTAAAATCTACAAAGATAAAATCTACAAAGATCAAAACTTTTACTACTAATGAAGATCTAGACAAAACTAAAACACTGCTAGATGAAACAACGAATCATATTTGGCTCTTGATACCATTTTTTGTTTCAATAATATCAAGTCTACACTAATAATCTTAGTGAGATAAAGTGGGTGTGGACACTTTAGTCTAGAGAGAGAAATGAGAGAAAAGAAGAAAGTATCGCATTGATAGAAATAGAACACACACCTCATAACCCATGAGGTTAGGGGTATTTATACCCATACATAGTCAAGCACCCTCTCACAACTATACAAGTGTTGCGAGAGTAATATGCTGTCGCAACTTGCTACAATCTAACAACAACATACCCTATACTATAACCAAATATAAATATAAGTTCTTATTGTAATGATTTACACTTTTCGTGTTCCAACATTATCTCCTATTGATTAGTCGAATTGTCACGTTCTTGTTTTACTTAGCGCGTTGTATTTCTTAATATTGATTGTAGGGTGATGCCAAATTCCCTAACTCTATGAATGTATAGATCCCATTAAGAATCCTAAGGTCAGCATCCGCAGTTCCGCAACGTTTGGAAATTATAGGACTCATTAAAACTCTTAATGTCGGCAACCGCAATTCACGCAATAAATACAACGAATAAAAACAACTAGTGCACTCTAGCGAAAATAGCGCTTAGTTAGGATGGAAAAGCTAATACACTAAAGAATAAAGCCAGTTTTCCTAACCCTCACGCGATACACTAATTAAACAAGAGACGACAATCAATAATTAATAACTAGGTTTCATTCAAATCTAAGAATTAATTTAGCCGAGCATGTTAAAGAGAAGAGAAGAAACACATATAATCAAATAACACATAGACATATTGAATGATTAACGATGAATCACTTAACTTCAATAAAACATGGAATCCAAGGGCTGAAAAATCTTTATAAAGCTCTAAAATTCGTCACTAGGGTAACCTCTCCAAGATGTTACCCCAACATTGGAAAAAATACAAAAAATATATATAGTTGTACAGTTGTGATGGCGTCACTTGATGGTTGTGATGCCATCAGCTAGCCGTCATTAGGGTTTCGTCCTTAACTGTCTCGCCGTTGTGACGCCGTCGTGCACTGTTCCATTGGTAGTGACGCCATCAACTCTAGGACGTCACCGTTATCTGAACCGTCACTTGTAAAATCATCACTGAATCATCCTGTTGAAATGCAAGTGACGACGTTATGTTGGGATTGTGACGCCGTCAAGCCTCCTTTTCCTGACGTTTTAGTGACTTGGTTCTTTTCTTCGTTTTCTTGTCCAAATAAGCCAAAATCATGCTCGTTTCATTCTTTTGCTTCCAAAGGACCTAAAACTTGAAAAGAAAAAATTTAGGGCAATAATTGATCAAATATATACGAGTTTAGAGACTAAATGAACCCCTAAAAATGCACGTTTTAAATCCTTATCAAATATCCCTACACTTGGGACTTGCTTGTCCTCCAACATGCTTTTATCCTAATCAGTTTACAAGTTAGGGGGCATTTTAGCATTTGTTTAAAAGTAATTACAACACAACTCATTCCATAATAGTTATAACAAGCACGGAAATTATTTACTAGCACCTCACATAAAGTGTTTGGATTCTCACATCTCTCGGGTGTATAAGGTGTATAACATGTATGGAAACAAGAAAATAAAACACTCTCTACCTGTCATAACACATAGATTACCATAGGCTTGATAACAGATCAAAGCTCCACCGCTTTGCCATAAGCACCTAGGATAAACTATCAAAGAATACTTTTAAAGGGATGTAACGTTAGATGTAAGGGTATGGAAAACATGCTTTTGTGGATACGGGGAATTTTACTGGTGGCAAGTCAATTATCTAAGTCAATCACATGTAAAAAGTGGCGTTGCTAAGCCAAGACTTGACTCACTAACTCTAACTCTTTTTGTATATTATATTGACTCTTTCTTGACTTAAACAAGGATAAAAGGCAGGATGGTAGTCCGTACATTTTTTTTCATACACTCTTGCCCTACCATCCACAAAATATACATCCATACAAAAAAGATTTATAGTTGCATCCCTACACTTGAATTTTTAAATAAATAAAACTAACTAATGAACCGAATTAAGAGGATCAAAACACGTGGAGTACTTAAACATTAACGTACATATGCGGGTAATAATTTTGACTTTCTTCCCCATTACTCCATATCAAATAGTACTAAACCCATGAGTCCCAATCGTCCCAAAACTGTATTTTCAAGATATGACTCGATTTAGCAACCATGTAATCAACTAGACAATTAACTAAGGGTTTACATAAATGTTGTAACAATAATGCACTAAAGATGAGTGCATACAAGGAAGGCTAAGGCGATTTGGGTGTAACATTTGGGGGTGGATTGTAAACAATGCTCTTCATTAATATTTTGAAATCCACTGAAATATCGCGAGAACCGCGAAAAGGATAGGCTCAGAGGGGTTAACTAGGGGTATCTTGTACTAACAATGAGTACATAGTAAGGGTGTGGGGTAATAACTTAACCAATGTAGCCAATGTAATTATAAAAACAGGTTTAAAACAAGGGTTATCCTAATGCCTCTTATCATTTACTTAATCCTAATCACACGAATGCGATCTCACTAGTGATCTTGGAATGCATCACAAAAGCAAGTTCTGGAATCTATATACTATCGGTACACTCATAAGCATTAAAGGTGAATGCTTTTTCCTACATATCTAAAGCCAAACCTCACATTTTTGGGGTGGAAATTTTTGATTGGTATGGTTTTTGTGCTAGCCATATAATTCCTATCCATGAGACGCTTTATTAAGACTAAAGTTTCACTCGTATATGTCATAAAAAAAATTAAATTTGGTGCTAAAATTACCTTTACAAGTATTTCTTTCAGTTTATTACACAATTACTTAAAAACAAAACAAATATCAAATGAGTGACTAGTCTCTTAGGTGTCCCCTTTTACCATCCCTACACTTAAATTTAACATTGTCCCCAATGTTCTTAAAAAGTACCAAAGATATGATAACGGGAAAAATAAAAGAGATAAAAGAAACTATTACTCCCCTGATTAGCTCGGTATGGACGGAATGGAAATATGGTTAACTCTTCCAAGAAGATACGATTGTCCAATGATATGCTTCTCTTCCAATATAACCTGTAAATCCCTAAGAAAATAAACACGAAACCTCGCATAAAATCGGCGGTAGACACTATATATAATAAAATTAAATCCTAGAAAGAAAATAAGATATAACGCTTTCAAAATAAATGTTTACAGAAATCTGAAAATTTAAAAATTCTGGAAATTTTCAAAAATTAAGTTTCGACAGAAAAATAAAAATCTGGAAAACTGTTGCTACACTGCCTGACGCTATCAGGTGTTAATCTTTGTAACCACTGCGAAAATTCTCATCTGGTAACATTACATTTAACCATTTTTTACATATAATTTTTTTTTTTTTTTATTTACTTGCCTGAGCATAACCACTATCTTATGTGACTTAACTCACACCTATGATAAACGTATTCGCACGCGACCTAACCTTGACCTAATATATGTTTATATATTTTCTTATGTCAAGTATAGAAACTTTACAAATTACCATTTGCCACTTTACGTTAATTCGTTAACATACTAGTTTAACTAAACTATTTTTATCCAATATAGTTTCTATGAGACTTTAAACCACTATAATACCAAAAATAGTTAACGAAACTCTAGAAATACCAAAATATAAATTATTAGGGTAATGTACAAGTCACTAAAGCACGAAAACCCTAATTTCACTATAACTCCCGGTAAAACCCTAATTTCACAGAAACTATTATTTATTTACAAACCTTAGTTAATATTTTTATAAAAATATTAAGTATGAGTCCTTTAAGCTAAGGTACAAGTCATTTAAGCATAAAACTTAAATGAAAGTAAAAACCTTATAAAAACTTCAATAATAATTATTTAACTTACATATTATGTAATATTTTCACACAATAAATTCTAAAAGTAACTTATTAAGTTATTTAACATATGTACAACTCTTTTAACTCAATGTACAACCCCTTAATGCACAAGATCATAAAAACTCATTTATATGTATTTAAAGTGTAATAAAAATTACATAAAAATTATAGAAAATTAGGAAATAATTAAAAATGTATTTTTCTTATTTTCCTAACATTAGTACAAGTCTCTTAAGCTTAAGGTACAACTTGCTAAAGCACAAAAACTCATTTTTCCTATATAACTACAAATCGATATATATTAAAATGAGATTATGAATTCAAAAACCTTCCTTAAGTGAACTATAGGATTAAAAACCCTAGTTTTACCCTAAACCCTAGTTTACAAGAGAACAAAGTCTATGTACAATACTCCTTATGCACAATTCGACACCAACTAGCCTAGTTATGTCACCTAGTTCGATCCTAACCCTAAACTAATTAAGCCCTAAAAAAATCTAAGCCCTAAGAGACCACATGTATGAACCCTAAGTGAGACACACCTCCCCTCTTCTAGAAATGGACACTTGTGTGACACATAATACTTCCACATCCTCAATTTCCCCCTCCTACCTTGTGGTGCCATATTATCCATACACCTCACCTCACTCACTCCCATAACAGCCCTAGAACCTATTAGGAAACCCTAATTACCTTCTATAAATAGAAGACCACCCTAGAAACCATCACTACCCATCGAACCAATTCACACAGCCATTCACAGCCTTAACCTTGAGCCCACACCACTAAGCTAAGTCTATTTAAGCCTAAGGGAGCAGTAGAAGGAAGCTAAAGCCAGTAGAGAATTAGTTTGAACCATATTTCATAAAAACTTGCCCTAATCGACTTTTTAAACAAGGTATGTTTCTGGCCTTTTTACTTACTTTTCTATATTCATTTTGTGTCTAAATATATGCTAGAACATGTCCTAAAAGTGGTCATAGCTCGGAATTAACAAAAACCCATTTTTGTTCATTTTTGTTCAAACCGAGTTATTTTGTAAAAATATATTCGAAATGAAATTCTAAAAAGCCCAGGATCTTAAAAATGGTTTGAAAATACTTTAGATATGTTAGAATAACTAAGTATATCATAAAAACACAAGGTATAAAAATCGGATTACAAGAAAACGGGTTTTCTTTTTCTTTTCCATCCTGTCGACCAGCAGCAGACCTGCTGCTTTGGTCTTTAATTTCGACTAGTAAACGAACTTCTAAAAATCTAGGTTTTGGCATGATAAAAGTACACTAAAAGAGCTACACATAGGAAAAAGAATCATCAATTTTTATTAAGAAACGAGGGAGAACAAAGCGTATGAAGTTAGGATTTTTCTGTGTCGAATGAAAACTAAAGTCGCAAGTTTCTGTAATTGTTTCTGTGATCTTGAGTTCGAACCAGGCTAAAATCTTTTACAAAAATAAACTTAAAACACTTATAAACATTTTAGTAAAGGAGTCGTAAAAGATCTCGAAGTGAAACACGAGATATAAATTGTTTTTGTACCAAAGGATGTCGTGTGAAAACCCTTGGGAGTCTCAAGGACCATTTTTGCCAAAGCTCTAATAACTTTTGTATTTTGGACTTGTTTTGCGATCGAGTAAACCCTAGGGGTGTAAACTGTCAGTTGTGAAACTTAAGGGTAGAAAGTGTAAGTTTACTAAAGTTCAGGGGTAAAAGTTGTCATTTTCATAAAGTTTGAGGGTAAAAGTTGCCAACCCTAGATACTTGAAGGTCTAAAATGAAAATATACTCATAAACCTTAAATTAGTATTATTATTATTAAATTAATATAATTATTATTATTATTATTATTATTATTATTATTATTATTATTATTATTATTATTATTATTATTATTATTATTATTATTATTATTATTATTATTATTATTAGGAATTCAAAACCTAATAAACGTAAACGGAAAATAAAACTTATATATTCCAAAATAATTACTGAGAACTTGACACACCAACCCAGGTAGCGTGCCGGAGACGTTTATCAACTTTGTATAACTTTGTTTTCCATCCAGACTACCCAGGTGAGTTCATAGTCCCACTTTTTACTATGTTTTCTAAACTTGTGGGGAGATACATGCTAAAAACCGAACACAAGTATTTTCTGTATGCTTTCCTGATTTGTATTGCATAAGTTTGCTTTGGCCAAAAAGACCCCTAATCATGGACCTCTAATCACTTGCGGGTGAACGCGAATATAATGGATAGATCTATTGGGTTTGACAGCCCCCTTTGTGTTACCGTAACTGTTGATACAAAAGTTGGGCGTTCCTTGTTTGGATTCCTGTTCCCGTATCAATTGGATCTTAACACTTGAGACCTGCGCACTAAGAGAACAAAAAACACCGTTAGGCTTATCGTGGGATTGTCTCCCACGATTATCCTCCGGCGTGAGAGTAAGTAATCGGTTTTAGGTTTTTAGTGAAGAGTTAGGGTTATGATATGATACCTTTAATGAGAGCCGAGATGCCCTTTATATACACACGAAATCCTTGTTGGTTTGGTGTTCCTTACTCTTCGGCGTATCCCGCCTTATTCGGTCCATTGATCCTTATCCCGTAAATAAGAGATCCTATATCAAGGCCAATAATAGATTTCGGATTTGGGCCATTGTAAGCCCAAATCTTTATCGTGATAGCCCACGCGTGATGGGCTTGAGTATTGGTCAGGTTCGTGACCCGAGTGCGGACTATACGTCATCATGTCCCCCCAGTCTAGTATGCGCAAGGTGAAACTGCGGATGCTAGACTAACAACTGTAGCCAAAAAATATTCCAGAATGCGTAGCGGGGAAGTTTCAAGTGTTTCCCACCTAAAAAGCAATACAATGAATCTAGTCCAAGTAAATCCGAATATCCCTCATAAATCGTGAGGGGTGGGTGAAAAAGTGTTTCACCTCTTGATCTCCCAGCCAAACGATTAGAGCGAGTGGGTTACACATGTCAATCATCCATGAGAGTATGTAACCCTATATAAAGTGTTGTCTCCATTTCACTGTGGCTATCACAGTAAAAACGTCCATTGCCACCATTGTTAAAACGTCTAAACAGCGAACAAGAAATCAACAACTCTTAAGGTAATAGTGCGTGCGTTGCAGAATCCATTGAATTCTAACCATGGTTCTTCAATTAACCGACTTTACATCCGATATAACCGAGGACGAACTTCGTCTGTTCACCTCGGATTATTATATCCCGATCGCGTTGCACCCGGTGGTTCCGGTGGCGACTGCGTCCATAGCGGACTTCCCTGATGGGAAAGTAGGGGTATACACACGCTTCTTTGAATTCGCTAACCAACGTGTGCCCATTTCTCTATTCTTGTGCGATGTTTTAAACTACTATCGCCTCCATATTTCCCAACTGCACTGTATAGGTGCAGCAAAAATAAAAAATTTTGAAGTAAATTGTCGCTTGTTGGCGATTAACCCCACAATCCATCTGTTCCGTACGTTTTATCACTCGTCGTGGTCAAACAGGTGGGTGTCCTTTTCCAAGCGCGCAGGGCGACTACAGTGCTATACGGAAAAGTTATACGCACTTAGGAATTGGAGGGAGAAATTCTTTTGGGTTGATGATGCATTGTTTCCATGGGATTTTGAGTTCTATACTCAAGGGTCATTACCGAAGGATGAGCGCCCCATCCCCGGAGCGTTAAACGCAGATGATGCGGAAACGATTAATGCCAATCGCATCCCTATCAACGCTTACCTAGAAGAGTTTTTGGTGCATATGGGCATTAGTCGCAACTACTTCGAAGGTCTTGACGAGGTGCCAACCTTTTTGGATGAGAATAACTGGGGTGGGTGCTTGTCCTTTCTTCTCCTTCGCTCAGTAGTGTAAGCGCTCTTCACTATTGTAGCTTTTGTAACCCTCTTTGTGTTTCTTTGTGGTTTGTTGCGCAGAGATGGATCTATTCAGCGTGGTGCGCTTGACGAGACCCAAACAGGTGACCATAGGAGTGCGCCCTTTAAGAGAAGGTGAGGAGTGATGCGTGGTTTTGCGACCTTACAATAGGTTTTACCTCTCGAGGGATCTCAAGAGGCTTGCAATCCCCACCAGGCAGTGTACCTGATCGATGTAGTATAGTGAAGTGGCAAGTACCGGGGGATTAATCGTTCTCTAGGGGAATAGTGTCGCTAGGATTGAAAAACTACTCTAATAGGTCTAAGGGTGAAGGAAGATTCTTTTTGTATTTTTTTATATTTTTATAAAAGCAAGTAAAATCTCGGGTTTGAAGGAGTGGGCGGAATTAGTTGCTAGTCAACTAACCCAAATAACTACAATTGCAAATAAAATAAAATAACTGAAAATAAAAAGGTTGTGGAACTTATATGGGGAGAAATGTGTTTACTTAGACTTCCTTACTCCCTAACTATCTTTTACCGGTTGATTAGTGTGTATTAATTGCGTGGATGACGGGTGTATTCCTTAATACCAATCGTGGGGTGGCGTACGTACTTCCCCAACTCTACAAGCTCCTACTTCACTCCTATGTCGAGCCGGCTAAGAAGCTCCTAACATGGGATCACTAGAATTCGCTCATGCATTAAATACAACCATAAAAATCTTAGTACGTATTGGTTCATGTTTCTTAAGACGTTCAAGCAAGTTACCGTATAGGAGGTTAGCCAGTTTTCTTAAGCCTAACATCGATAAACAATCATCCAATACAATTAATAACACACCAACAACCAATAATCAATAGTTAGGTTTCATTAGATCTAAGCAAACACAAGATAAATCTAGCCTAGCATGTTAAATAAAAGACAAGAACAAGATATAATCAAACAACACATAGACATATTGAATGATTAATTGATTACTTATCTTCAATTGAACATGGGAGATCCAAGGGTATAAAACCCTTAAAAATGGCAGAAAAATTGTCTAGGGTTTCTCCTCACAAAGTTGCACACTAATGACTAAAAATTATGAAAGTATATATAGGAAAACAGATCTGACGGCGTCACCCTTTGGGTCGTGACGCCGTCACCTCGCTGCGTTTAGGGTTTCTTGATGGCCTTCTTGACGCCGTCCCCCTTTAATCTTCCAAAATCCTCTCTGGCTTATCAAGGGTTGACGGCGTCACATTGGGGCTTGACGCCGTCACAGGTACTTTCCAGCAGATTTTTGAGACTTTGTCGTTTTCTTCACTTTTATGCTCCAAAAACGTCCAAAATGCTTCCTTTTCCAGATTTCTTCTCCAAAGTACCTAAAATGACAAAAGGAACGATTTAGGGCAATATTTGATCAAATAAATACGATTTAGGGCTTAAATGACCCCCTAAAAGCGGTACACTTTTCGCCTCATCAAGGAGCCAGTTTTGGCGGCTACCGCGGGGCGTACTATGGAGATCGTACAGGAGGAACCAGAGGATGTCCCCCTAGTTGTTTTAGAGGCGATTCCTATTCGCAGTTTTCCAACTCCTGGGGTACAAGTCCCTGTGGTAGAGCCATCGCACACAGACTCGTCAGAGAGTGTGGGGATTGCTATGGCGGAAAGTGGGCCCGAGGAGGCTAGCCAAGGGGTGAAGCGCAAGAAAACTTCTGGTGATGATGGCGCGGGTACATCTAAAAGTAGGCGCCATGTTATCTCTGGCGGGCAATCATCATCAGAAGAGGATGCGTTGCCAACTAAAACTCCTCCCCCCAAGTAAGTAATGAGACTTGTATCTTTAGATCTTCAGTTCTTTATTCCGCGTTGATACTATAGAGTAACTTTGTTATTTACGTGCAGTGTTGAAGCTGCTGATGATGATGCTGCGCGTGTTGGGAATTCGCCACCCAAAGCAGGTCCCTCACATACTGATGATCTTGCGCAAAAGAGCCAAGAGATTGAGCCGAAGGCCTTTGAGGATGTGCCAACGGACCATCTGATAGAGGAGCTACGTTTGGCTGCTGCGCACCAGGCCTCCTTAGTTGCACATATTCCAAGATCTGATGGAGTACCTATGAGTGTACCGGCAGTGTCGCCCAAGGATTATGATCTCCTGAAGAAGCTTGAGGAAGCTGGGAGTGCTGCGTACCATGTTAGCAGTTCAAAGCATAGACGCTCCCACAGCCTTTAGATTGTTTTGACTTGGTGATGTTTTGTAATAGGTTAACATTTTGTTACACATGTGCATGTTAAATCTATACTTTGTATGAACTCGTAGTCCATAATAAGATGATAATTTAAAAGTGCGATTGTACGCATATTGTATGTAATTATGGTTATGATGTTTGTACTTAGTTATCTGTCTTTGCGTACAAGACGTCTATGTTATGTCTAAGAATCAAACCGTTATATAAACGCACTTAAAAAAGATTACAGGAATCTATAATCACTTATAACATAATCGTGTATGAAATTCATGACTTAATGTCAAGCGCGAATATATATGAAATTCACAAGTGTATGGGCTGACATGCAGTGTACTGCGAATACCATATCAAGGGGTTAAGAGTCTTAACTCCTAATTTGTTAAACGCGCACAGTGTGCATTGTTGTGTATCCGTCGTGGGATGCACAATGAACTTACTCCAACGTCTTGAGAGTAAGGTGTTTAAAAAGGATGCGTGATCCGATGTTGATGGGTTTGCAACCCTCTTACTCAACGAGTTATTTAGTAGGTTTACTCATCCTTTACCATCGTGGGTTTTAATAAGTGCATGCACGCCATGTAGGCAAAAGGTAATATAACAACAATATTGAGACATAAATAATATGTAAACAACAAAGTAAAGTGTTTTGCGGAGTTAGCTAGAAACCGCGACATTTAATTAATACTTGCAAGTTTTTGGAAAAAGAAAGACATTTGCCTAGATGAAACAAAAATGTAAATACACGGATATTTATTGAGCACTTACTAAAGTGTGGAAGTGTCCGTGGGCGGGGTCGTAACCTTTCCTAAAGATAGCATCTCTTGAGATTGCCAATATTCCATGTGCGTTGTAGCTCACGGCCATCCATGTCACGCAGCTTGTACGCGCCTTTTCCTAGTGCTTCAACGACCTCATAGGGTCCTTCCCACTTTGGTCTAAGTTTACCTGTATCTTCTGCGTGGCTCGCATCATTAGCGCGATATACAAAGTCACCTGGTCTTAATGAGGTGCTTCGAACTTTAGCATCATAGTATCCCTTCATTTTTGACTTGGCTTTTGCCTCACGTATAGCTGCGCGTTCACGCCTTTCTTCCAATAGGTCCAAGTCTATACGCCGTTCGTCGTCATTGGTTGCGACATTAACTTCTGCGGTACGAATAGTTGGCATCCCAATTTCAGCTGGTATGACAGCTTCTGTCCTATAGACAAGAGAAAAGGGAGTGTCTCCATTGCTAACTTTGATTGTCGTGCGGTGTGCCCATAAGACATGCGACAATTCATCCACCCATCTTCCTTTATGTTTGTCCAGGCGCGCTTTAATTCCTTCGCCCAGACTACGATTTGCGCGCTCAACCAAACCATTGGTTTGTGGGTGTTTAACCGACGCGAAGTGTTGTGTAATACTTAGTTCTGCACACCAGTCTTTGAACGGGTTATCGCGGAATTGTTTTCCGTTGTCCGAAATGATTTCCCTAGGTAATCCAAAGCGACATACAATATTTCCCCAAACGAATTGATTTACTTGATTACCTGTGATTTTCGCCACTGCTTTTGCCTCAATCCACTTAGTGAAGTAGTCTATAGCCACAATAAGAAATTTCAGTCCCCCTGCTGCAACAGGGAAGGGACCCGCAATGTCGATACCCCACTTATAGAATGGCCATGGAGAAGTGATAGGCATTAGCTCTTGTTGTGGTCTGCGCGGGATGGGTCTATGAACTTGGCAGTCGCTACATTTCTTTATCACATCACGCGCATCGCGATGCATAGTGGGCCAGTAGTATCCTGACCGCAAGGCTCGTGCTACGACGGACCGTGGTCCTGAATGCATACTGCATGAACCGGCGTGGATCTCTCGGAGTACGTAATCTGCCTGAAGAGGTCCAACGCACCGAAGCGTCCTTCTGCTCATGGGGCAATATGCCTTTGCTTATAAATTCGACAATAGGGGTCATCCACGTAGGATTCTGCTCCTCTATTACCGTGGATATCTCCATCTCCGAGATGGATTTATTTTTTAGGATCTCCACCAACACTTGTTTTGACAGGTGCGCAAAGCTTGTAGATGCGATCTTGCTTAGCGCATCCGCTTTTTTGTTTTCACCTCTAGGAACTTGTTTAATGGTAAACCTGTCAAAACCTTGGATTAGTGACTTGGTCTTGTCGAGGTATTGAACCATGTTATCCTCTTTAGCCACATATTCGCCCAACACATGGTTGGCTACTAATCGAGAATCCACATTTGCTTCTAGGTTGCGTACACCCATTTGAGTTGCAATGCGTAATCCAGCAATTAGGGCTTCATACTCTGCCTCATTATTCGTAGCTGTGAATTCAAAGCGCAGTGCGTAAGTGAATTCCATTCCTTCTGGATTGGTGAGGATAAGGCCTGCGCCCGACCCATCCACGCATGAAGATCCATCCGTGAACAGGACCCATGGCTCTTGTAGTTCTACCTCGCTCAGTGGAGGTGCAGCATCGGTGTCTGGTTTTTCGATGATGAAGTCTGCTAGTATTTGCCCCTTAACCGCAGTGCGTGGTCTATAAGAGATGTTATACTCGCCTAGCAATACACTCCACTTTTGTAATCGCCCCGATGCATCGGGTTTGGAGATAACTTGCTTGATTGGTTGGCAAATACTAATGCCAAGACCAACCTTTTCCATTGGGCTATAGTTAATCTCTGTCTTCTTGAGCGCTTTGCTTACAAAATATACCGGTGTTTGTACAGAGTTCCTATCTGTCAGTAGCACCGCGCTGACTGCTCCATGAGTCGCAGACAAGTACACAATTAACTCCTCCCCTGGTCGGGGTGCGACTAGCTTGGGAAGCGCTGCTATATGTTGCTTAAGCTGTGTGAAAGCTTCTTCCGCTTCTGTAGTCCAACGAAAGTCTCCCTTTTTTGTACACTTCTTGAGTGTTTTAAAGAGGGGGAGTGACTTATCTGCTGATTTGGACAGGAATCTGTTCAACCCGGCTAGTTTTCCATTCAGAGACTGGACTTCTTTCAACGTGCGTGGTGAAGGGAGTTGGACGACAGCCTCTGTTTTTTCTGGGCATGGTTTAATGCCATCAGGTTCTATCAAGTATCCAAGGAACATGCCTTCTGTAGCGCCAAAAGTGCATTTCTTAGGATTTAACTTCATGTTGATCTTTCGTAGTGTTCTAAATGTTTCTTCAATGTCACGGACCACTTCGTCTTCGGTATGGCTTTTTGTGACAAGGTCTTTCAACATAGACCTCTAGTTGCGGCCCACTTGCTTTTCAAATGCATTATCTACCAATCGCTGGTAGGTGGCGCCCACATTCTTTAGGCCAAAAGGCATCTTTGTATAACAGTAGACACCTTGGCTTGTGTGGAAGGCTGTTTTTTCCTCGTCTTCTTTAGCCATTTGGATTTGGTGGTACCCTTTGTATGCGTCTAAAAAACATTTAAAGGGGTATCCGCATAAAGATTCTACCTTCCAGTCTATCTTGGTAGTGGGTAGCAGTCTTGTGGACATGCTTTGTTGAGATCAGTGAAATCCACGCACATCCGCCAACTACATCATCCTACCCTGGATTGGAGAGCCAGTCATGGTAATAGACCTCTCGCATGATACCTGCGTCAACAAGTTTGTGTACTTCCTCTAGAATGGCTTTTGCGCGCTCTGGAGCCTGGCCGCGCTTTTTCTGCCGTACTGGGGAGTATCCTTGTCGGATTTTCAACTTGTGTTCTGCAATCGAGCGTGGCACACCAGTCATGTGCTTTGGTTCCCATGCGAAGATATCCAGATTCTTTTGCAAGAGCGCGCACACGGCAGCTCTGCCTTTATCAGACAGCGATCCCCCGATCGATACTTCTTGCTCCGGGTAATCAGGATGAATTGCGACCTTCAGGTTTGATACTTTAGCTGCGCTCTGTTCTGGGGTGTGCGTCGTCTCACATGTAATCGTGTTACACTCTCTAGGTGGCACGGCGTTATTGTAGATGGTGACAATGCCGCCTTCTACCGGGAATTTGAGCATCCCATGTGCTGTGGATGGTACTGCGCGTATTGCCGAAATTCCTGGTCTTCCGATAATGCCATTGTATGGCGAAGGAGATCTGATCACCATAAAATTCATCCAGGCTGTCGTGGAGTGTTCCTTATTACCAACAACAACTAGTAGTCGTAGTTGCCCCATGGGCCATATCTTTTCTCCCGTGAAGCCAGTCAACGACGTGTGGTCGGGCTTAACTGTCTTTGTATCTCAGGTCGCAATCTTTTGAAACAATGCTCATACATTATGTCTGCTGATGCCCCTCCATCAACATACATGCGGTGGATATCATGACCCCCCGCATTTATCTCGATGGTGAGTGGTTCCGCCACTGCGTTGTCCGCAGCCAAGGTGGGGAAAGAGATTTCGCTTCCATGAGAAAATTTCTGGCTGACCTTTTGCCTAGTCTTTCGCTGCCATGATTGTATCATGTAGATTGTGTCAGCCTTGTCCTTAGGTGCTTCTTTCTTGCTCCCGGTCTTCTGTTTGTCTTTCCCATCCTTGATGTTCTTAACTAGATGGTCCAATCTGCCTTCTTTTACTAGCTTATCAATTAGTTGGCGCAATTGGACACACTCATTGGTGGTGTGGCCCTTCTGTCCATGATACTCGCAGTATCCGTTCCCTACGCGCCGATCTTCTGGGGTGCGTTTTGGTGGGGGTCTCGGAAAGTTCGCGCCTTCCGTCGCAAATATCTCCCTTGGAGTCTTCGTTAGTGGGGTATACTTGTCATTCTCTCGTCCGCCCCCTGACTGCGGTAGCTTTTGTTACGGTTGCTACTCTGGTCGTTGGATTGTCTCCTGGGCTGTTCTTGTGACCTATAGTTTGAGTAGCCTTTCTTGCTATCCGCAGCGGCGGCTTCTCCTTGGATAAAGGACCTTGTGCGCTTCATAAGTTCGTCAAAGGTCTGGGGAACCCTATCGTTTAACCTTTTGATAAGTTCTGGGTTATTGATTCCGTTCATAAACCTTGAGATCTTTAGTACTTCGGGGCATGCCTTGACGTGTATGCATTCGTCCTTATAGCGCTCCACATAAGCGCTTGTGGATTCCCCTTGGCACTGTTTTACCCTAGCAAGCTCGACAGGTTTCTTGGCGCACTTCTTCCTCTGAGTAAAGTTTAAACGAAACGCCTTCCGCAACTCTTCAAACCCATCGATGCTTCTACGTGGCAACTTACTGAACCAGTTTCGCGCATTCCCTACTAATGTAGAATTAAACATGTGGCACCACACGGGTTGTGGCCAATTTTCGATAGTGGCGGCTGATTCAAAAATTTTTAGGTGGTCGTCAGGATCACCTGTCCCATCATAAGTTTTAACATTAGCGGGCATGCGCCTTCTCTTATCTTCTGAAAAAACACTGATGCGCTGAGTGAATGCGTCGACCTTTTGGCGGCGCCAGGGACGAGACATATCTTCGTCCTCCTGGTCACGGTATCCTCTCCTGGACTTCCAGTGTCCTGTTTCTTCGTCCTCGTTGTCCGAGAAGTCACTTGAGGACGAGCTTACTCTTTTGCGGCGCTTGCGTCGACTATCCTCGGAATCCGAGCTTGAAGGGCTTTCGCTTGGAGAGCGCCGTCGCCCAAGTCTATCATGGACCCTGCGACTACCAAGCCTGGTGTGAACATTGGTACGCCATCCATCTCCTTCGTGCTCTTCCCGGTACTGTAAGTCAGATTATTCATCATCCACAATTTTCTTTCCTTCCCACGCCTCCCCTTTCGGTAACGTGGTGGAGATGCTTCATACTCAGGGTCGAAGTTGAACCGGGCTTGCAAGCTCTGACTTGACCTCTTTTTCGCTTCCTCCTGCATAAGGGCAGCCAAGGTTTCATAGTTTTGAGACACAAAATCACTTGGTGCTAGTTCAGGCGCGACTCCTTCTAGCGCGAGGATGTCTGTTCCCAAATCAGGACCCTTGTTTCGATTAGGCGCATTTGGCGGCTCAGTGGGGTCTGTTTCTGGCATGGTGAAAGGAGTGCGCTGTAGATTTTCCGCGCTAGTGGTTGTAGTAGCATGGGTAGTCCCTGTGAGCGGTCCTACTGTAGTAAATACCAGATCTGAGCCTGATCCTTGGTTTCTGGGCGCACTGGTTGTTCCAGAGGCCTGCTGAGGGACTGAATCACTTTGCTGCTTCTTCCCCTGTAGGTCGCCATGCGTTTTCTTCGCCTGAGGAGTCCGCTGGTTTTGGTTTCCGTGCTTTGTCATTCTAGTTCTTCGTGGAGTTCTTAGTGTCTTTTCCCACGGATGGCGCCACTTGTTGATACAAAAGTTGGGCGTTCCTTGTTTGGATTCCTGTTCGCGTATCAATTGGATCTTAATGCTTGAGACCTGCGCACTAAGAGAACAAAAAACACCGTTAGGCTTATCGTGGGATTGTCTCCAACGATTATCCTCCGGCGTGAGAGTAAGTAATCGGTTTTTGGGTTTTAGTGAAGAGTTAGGGTTATGATATGATACCTTTAATGAGAGCCGAGATGCCCTTTATATACACGCGAAATCCTTGTTGGTTTCGTGTTTTCCTCTTCGGCGTATGCCTTATTCGGTCCATTGATCCTTATCCCGTAAATAAGAGATCCTATATCAAGGCCAATAATAGATTTCGGATTTGGGCCGTTGTAAGCCCAAATCTTTATCGTGATAGCCCACGCGTGATGGGCTTGAGTATTGGTCGGGTTCGTGACCCGAGTGCGGACTATACGTCATCAGTAACGTAACCAAATGCATTTTATTTGAGTTTAATAAAGAGACTGGCAATCTCCTACTCGGGGGCAAGGTTACCTACATTTAATTATGGGGTAATTTTATATCTAATAGCTCATTACTATGAAGATAACCTGTTAACATTTTGCGTGCCATGAGACTTAATGCAATATATATACTTTACACTGCAGTATTACTGATTTCTTTTACATAGCTTGTGTTCAAACTGATTATAACTGAAAACACTATGGATTCACTCAACCTTTGTGTTGACTTTTTAAGTATGTTTATCTCAGGTGACTAAAAGGCATGGCTTGGCACGGAGTGGCTGTGGACTTTCTTCTAAATAAAAAAAAGAGCGTCCACTTTGTTATCATTCAAAGAATAATGTATTTTATTACTTATTTACAAAACTTCCCTCTGGGACCTATCCTATGTACTCTGATAAATAAATGAATGATAACAATTTTATTTAAAAACGTCTCTTTTTGAGTCGTTATCTATACTCATGACTGTGAACCATGAAGTAATACCCCAACTTATATTCCGCTGTGTATATCGAAAAATGGGGGTGTTACAATCTTGACGCCGTCAGGATAGACCTGACAGATTATTACGTTTTGTTTTCGGGAAAATTTCTGGAAAAAATTTAACTTTTAAAACCTGGAATTTTTCTTTAAAACATTCATTGTAACTCGATACAAGCATTTGACTCAACAGACACACAAATACGATAAAATATATGTTAATGATGAATTGTAAATTTTCATGTTCGAATTCCGTTCTTTTAACAAATGTGAGCTTCCCTACACTTATCATTTTGTAAAATACCTTTATATGCAATTAAGACGAGGTTAAAAACAAAATAAAGCAATTTCACGACTTATTCGAAACATGAGAATTAAACAATTATAATTAAACATATATATGACGCAAACAAATAAACAAAATAAAACCAAACAATTAAAAACATGGGTTGTGTTCCAATAAGTTTTTTTCTTTAATTACGAGTTTTGTAGCTAGACTCAAAGTCAATGCCCTACATCATATATATAAATTCCTCATTGAGGATATCTTTCGGATCAAATTTCTGTTGTAGTTTCTTATTAGTAGATTTTGTTTGGTATGACTTTTCAAACTTCTCACCATCGGGATCCATTACCGTCATCTTAATATGCCACAATCCATCTCCATCTTTTGGTGGCTCATCCTAATTCCAGTTACCCTTCAGATCTTCCACATCCCATTTATTTCTCCTAAGATTAATCGGCAATGTTTCTAGGAATTCAATCATCTTCCTAAACACTAGAGGGTCCTCAAATGGGTTAATCTCGGTATCCCTAGCTAGTTGTTGTTCCATGTAAGTTGTACCCTTTACAAATTCATCTTCCAAGTAAAATGGGCGTTGAGGTCCCATAAATTCACCATTAAGCCGGGGGGCATATCTTGATGGTCTTCTAATCCTAACTAACCACTGGGGTTCCTTTTCCTCATCATTGTCCTAGGTGTGTTTTTGGACATCATATATTGACCTAGTGTAACCTTCTCCAATCGTTATTTTAGACATCTTACAATCTATTATCGCACTAGTGGTAGCTAAGAATCCTCTTCCAACAAGCAATGGGCACTTAAGGTCTTTTAAGATATCAAGGACATGAAAGTCCGCCAAAATAGTCAATTTCCCTAAATGCACCAATTGATCCTTCAAAATCTAAACCGGATGAGCTAAACTTCCATCCGCTAATACTATGACCGCTTCTATTTCTTCTAATTTTCCTAAGTTGAGGTCCCTATAGAGAGACAACGGAATTATATTAATGCATGATCCTAAATCAGCTAAGGTATCAAAGGCTTCAGAGTTTCCAATACTACAAGGTAGAACAAATAGGCCCAGATCATCTAACTTTTTTGGTAACTCGTTTTGAAGAAAAGCGGACCTATTCTTTCCCAACTTAACTCCTTCCACATATTAGTCGAAAAGAGCATTATAATAAGGAGCATGAGTCAATACATCAAGAGCCGGACGTTCAAGGTAATGATCCTTGAATTCATCACTAAGATTAGGTTTGGGTTCTTGTTTCGTTGGTGTTTCATTAACTTGTTCGATCGACACTTTGCTTAATGTGTCATCTTTATGTTTTTTATCTTTTGGAAAGGTTTGAGTTTGTTTGAAACATGTTTTAATTGCATTGACCGAGTGAAAGTGATGTAAAGGCATGTAGATGCACCTACTTTTTGAGGACAAGAATGAGGAGATGAAACCAATGAAGTAGAATTAACGTTTAGTTTCGGGTTCTTGACGGTGTCACTTGGGAGTTCCCCCATTACTCGGTTATTAAGAACCTTTAAAAGAGTATCAATCTTATTAGTCATCTCGCTTTGTTGTTGTTTGAAATCGGCTTCAAACTTCGATAAACGAGCTTCTTGAGATAACATAAAATTGGATACCAATCCTTCAAGATTATTGGAATTGTTGGAAGGGTTATTGTTAAAGGGGAAATTCGAGGATGAACTGCTTCATTGAAAACGATTAGGTGGATTTGAAAAATTGTTTTGAGATGAGTTTTGGTTTTTTTTCCACCTAAAGTTTGGGTGATTTTTCCAAGAAGGGTTGTACGAATGACAAAGATTATTTTGGTCGGGTTTAAAAGTGAACCACTTCCCTCCCGCTCTGTCGGTATGCAAAGATGCATAGTCCGCAAAAGCTTGTTCGGGGAGTTCCATGCAATCACGAGTGTCATGGGGACCACTAGGTAATTCACATGAGGAAGTGATTTTGTTCACTTGACGAGTAGGTTTAGGAGCTTCGTAGGAACTTATTAAGGATTTAACTTGATCTTCAAATTCAATGATCCTACGATCGGGAATGCTTGAGACATTAGAAGGCAAGGATATTTCCTTGACGGTTTTGCTTAACTCGCGAGGGTCATTCCAACATTCTTTGTCATAGAGGGCAAGATCCTTTATAATACTCCACGATTCTTCCGCATTCTTATCACGAAGCTTACCACCTGCCGCATGGTCAATGGTTTTCCTTGTGGGGTGATTGACATAATCATAGAAGATTTGGACTTGGAGCCAAAGATCAATGCCATGATAAGGGACTTTTTATAGTAAGTCCTTGAAACGAGTCCACGCTTCATAAAGAGTTTCACCTTGACGTTGTTGGAACATCAAAATATCATTCCTTAACTTAGTAGTTCTCCCCGGTGGGAAAAATTGTGCGAGGAAACGAGAAGTAAGATCATCCTAAGTCGAGATGGATCCCACGGGTAAACGCTCAAGCCAATTGCTAGCTTGGTCACGTAGAGAGAATTGGAAGAGACGAAAATGCGTCGTCTCCTGAGTGTCAATATCAAGGTCAATGGAATCAACGATTTTAAGAAAATCCTTGAGATGTTGATTTAGATATTTGGAACGAAGTCCATGGAATGCACATCCATTTTGCACCAACTGGATGGCGTCGGATCGCAAGGGAGACACATTGGCTTGTTGTGGAAGCTCAATGGTGTTTCAATAGCCTTGGTGGTTCGGTTTGGAGTACTCACCTAGAGTACGGGCTCGAGGTGGTTCTAGTGGGTCGCGGTTATTTGGTTGTGCTTGGTGTAAAGGTTCAAAGATATTATCACCCACCATGATGGCAAATGATAAGAGTTACGAACAAAGAAAACAAAGAAAAAGATAGACTACGAGAAAGCTAATAAAAGAAAAAGAAAAATCTCACTTGAAAGTAATATAGTGAGTAGACCTACACGAGATAAAAATCGAAACCTAAACTATTCCCCGGCAACGGCGCCAAAAACATGATGACCGAAATTTTGCAAAACCACAAAAGTTTTACAATCCTCCTAGGCAGTGTACCTAACCAATGTAGTGTAGTGTAGGCATGACATAGGGGATTGATCATTTTCTAGGGGAATAGTGTTGTGAAGGTCGAAGTGTATGACAAATTAGGTCTAAAAGTGAGGGATGATTCCTTTTGTATTTTTATATATTTTAGAAAGCAAACTAAAATAGCTCGGGGTTTTAAGAGTGGGTTTTAAACTACTAATTAAAGTAATTAACTAATTATGCGGAAAATAAAATTGGTAAACTTCTTATGTGTTTACTTAAAATTTCCTTACTCCCTAGTTATCTCTTATTGATTAGTTGAATTGTCACGTCCTTTTTTTAATTAGCGCGTTGTATTCCTTAATATTGGTCGTAGGGTGGTGCTCAAATTCCCTAACTCTATGAATGTATAGATCTCATTAAGAATCCTAAGGTCAACATCCGCGGTTCCACAACGTTTGTAAATTATAGGACTCATTAAAACTCTTAATGTCGACAACCGCAAGTCACGCAATAAATACAACGAATAAAAAAAAACTAGTGCACTCTAGCGAATGTAGCGCTTAGTTAGGATGGACAAGATAATACACTAAAGAATAAAGCCAATTTTCCTAACCCTCACGCGATACACTAATTAAACAAGAGACGACAATCAATAATTAATAACTAGGTTTCATTCAAATCTAAGCAAACACTAATTAATTTAGCCGAGCATGTTAAAGAGAAGAGAAGAAACACATATAATGAAATAAAACATAGACATATTGAATGATTAAAGAGGAATCACTTAACTTCAATAAAACATGGAATCCAAGGGCAGAAAAACCCTTATAAAGCTCTGAAATTCCTCACATGGGTTACCTCTCCAAGATGTTACCCCAATAATGGAAAACATACTAAAAATATATATAGTTGTACAGTTGTGACGGCATCACTTTATGGTTGTGACGTCGTTAGCTCACCATTATTAGGGTTTCGTCATTAACTATGTCGTCGTTGTGACGCCGTCGCCTTATAATGTGTGACGCTAATGACATCAAATAAGGTCATGTTTATAGCATCATTTATCCCGTTTATATTGCTTATTTTATAATATTTTATATGAGGTTTGATACTTAATCATTTTCTTTTGTAAATCTCAGTAATATTGGAGCCATTGGAGAAATTTACGGAAAAAGATGTGTTATGGTGCAAAAACGAAGATATTGAAGAAAGCCTACTAATCGGACCCTCAATACGGCGTATCAATGCTAATTAGATACGCCGTATCCATATACTTAGAAGATTTGGTTAGTGAAAATATTACGATATTTAATCTATACAGTCTTGTTTGTTTTGTTTGATGACAAACCGTGTATCTTGTAATACATAATGTAAAATATACAAGTTACTCATAATCATATTTTGTCTCAACATACTTTCAACATCTTTCAACTTCTCGAGTCTTCGTATGCTACAACACAGGTTCGTACATGTTTGTTATGTTGCGTTATGATCAAAACTCAAATAAACCATCAAACATGTTTAGTTAAACAGTTTACATAAAACCAAAACTAATTTTATGAAACTCTTATAAGTAATATTTATTACTTACATTTTCATAAAATACATAGTTTAGAACCAACTAGTTAAATGTAATATACTAGTAAAAAGAGTTGGACTATCCATAACCCAAAACCCATAAACCATAGTCCAAAACCCATAACCCATGACCCATGTTCATTGTATCATGCATGACATCACAATGGGTAAAATCCATGATAAATGATCCATGACCGAAAGTCCATAACCCATAACTCATAACCCATTGTCTATGTTCATTGTATCTAGTTGGGTTCCCATGACCCAAAGTCCATGTCCCATGACCCATAACCCAAATAATGAGGAGCGTCGGCGGATCCCGCAGTTCCCTTTGGTTTAGGTAGCCAGATCCCTTTTAGAAGGGATCCACGCAAACAGTAACAACTTTGGTTCTTTTGCCTATAAATAGCAAACCACTTCTCACCATTTTAAAAATACCTTTCACACACTTTCTCTCCACCATTTCCAACATATTTAGATCAGTAGTAAAACATGTTAAACACCTTATTTCTCATATGATCATAATGCTTCTAACTTTCATTTTGTTGTAAGCATACTTCCAAAGAAATCCTCTAAAGCAAGCTTAGAGATCTTGCATCCTTATCTACTGAAGTGATCCTCATCCACCACAATCATATATACATGAAGATCTATCACAGCAAACTTAGGGAACTTGTGATCTTCATTCATTGAAGGATTTCTATAAATGGAAGTTTATTTAGATTAGGCATTCATATCCACTTGACACATTGTCTTGGATCTTCTCTTGTATCATCTTCTTGTATCTCTAACTAGAATAGATGGTTTATGTATTTGTGCCATAAAACACAAGGTTTGTTATGTTGGGCCAAAAAAAATAACGGGTTTGGATGTACCCGAAGAAGGACCCGGTATCTAGCCTTGTACCAGATAAAGTGTAGGTGATGATATCAAATAACTATATTTTATTGGCATCATTTATCCTATGTTATTCACTTTTTTATATTATTTGATATGAGAATTGATACTTAATCGCTTACTTTTGTAAATCTCAGTTATAAACAAGCATTTGGTCAAAGTTAGCTATTTTGGACGTAAATTGGAGGAAAATGGATCAAGATGGAAAAGTCTACTGAACTGAAGGAAGATACGCCGTATCATTCTAGACAGATACGCCGTACATCAAAACTTAGACGATTATAAAGACCATTGCCTGAATTTGAAGCATACGCCGCATGGATTTCCCATATGCCGTATGTGAAACCTTGGTCAACGTAAAAAGATCTGACTCATTCTACTCCAGATACGCCGCATGACAATGCATAGATGCGGCGTATCAATCTCAAGACTTCACCAGATTAATCCAAGATATTGAAGAAATGCACCGTATGAAGATTGAAGGTGCGCCGTATCCTATGGCAGTGTACGAATATTCCAGAATATAATAATCTTAGGCCCTACGCGAAGCTACCTAGATACGGCGTATCGACTTAATAGATACGCCATATCGATCCTATTATCAGAATGTATAAATACCCCATTCGTCTACCATTCGACATTCCTTAATAGATACCCGTATTCGTTTAATTTGTATTAGCAATCTTTTATTCGTTGAGTTAGTTTCTTTTTCTCTATTTGATCGGACTTAAGTGTTTCCAGCTTTTATAAAGAGTATTTGATGTTCTATTGGATCCTTATGCATATGTTTTGATAACATATACAAGTTTATCGTTCCTTGTCGACCT
>CP139506.1:231143785-231190461 GCA_021014915.2 Artemisia tridentata subsp. tridentata | reverse complement strand
TGTAAAACCTAGTACTACACAGAGTACTCGTATTATTGATACTAATATTGGAGCTTTTCAGTTGCACAATTGTTCATACAGTTTACTGTTTCATTAATATTCTTCTAAGTATTAAAGAGTAGATTCCACATACTCTTTAGTATTTACAAAGTTTCTAACATAGTTGTTTTGGATTTATCCAAAGTAACTCAACCTTTACAAGCTAAAGAATCGATCTGTGTTTGGGATCAACAAGTGGTATCAGAGCGCAGGTTCTGAAACTTTGATTTAGAAGAAACTAATAAGAAGAACTCTTTACTCACAAGGAAGAGATGCATCTAGAAACTGCTCAAACCACTACTACTACAAAATTGCCCATTCTCAAACAGGGTTGTTATGATATGTGGAGGCTTAGGATTGAGCAATACTTTCAGGTACAAGACTATGCTCTATGGGATGTCATAGAGAATGCTAACTCGTTCAAACCAGTTGCTAAACACAGCAACAACTGAAGGTGTCTCAACTACAACAATACCAAGGTCATGTAACTACTGAAGAAAAGACTTAAAAGAAGAATGATGTAAAGGCAAGAAGTATGCTACTGATGGCACTTCCCAATGAACATCTGATGACTTTTAATCAGTACAAGGATGCTAAGACCTTGTTTGCTGCTATAACAACAAGATTTGGAGGTAGTGAAGCCACAAAGAAGACTCAAAAGACTCTTCTGAAGCAAATGTATGAGAACTTTAGTGCTCCAATCACAAAGTCTCTTGAATCTATTTTTAACAGACTTCAGAAGATTGTAAGTTAACTGGCTATCTTAGGTGAAAATATTTCACAGGAGGATCTCAAGTTGAAATTTTTGAGAATTCTGCCTTCTGAGTGGAATACTCATGTTATGGTCTGGAGGAATAAACCTGATCTAGACATAATGAGCTTTGATGAACTTTACAACAATTTTAAGATTGTTGAACAAGAGGTTAAAAGAACTACAAGATCAAGTTCAATCTCAAGTTCTCAAAACATGGCTTTTGTGTCATTTCCTAGCACTAGCAGTACTGATGAAGTTAATGCTAGCACTCAAGTTAGTACTGCTAGCACTCAAATTAGTACTGCTAACTTAAGTGATGCTACTGTTTATGCATTTTTGGTCGATCAATCAAATGGGTCTCAACATGTACATGAGGACCTTGAACAAATCCATGAAGATGACTTAGAGAAAATGGATTAGAAGTGGCAGTTAGCATTGTTAAGTATGAGAGCAAAAAGGTTTTTCCTGAAAACTGGTAAAAAGATTACTATCAATGGAAGTGACACAGTTGGATATGACAAGTCCAAGGTAGAGTGTTACAACTGTCTCAAGTTAGGACACTTTGCAAGGGAGTTCAGAGGACCTAGGAACCAAGATAGCATAAACAGGAATCAAGAAAGCAAAGGACCTAGGAACCAAGAAAGCACTAGAAAGATTGTGAATGTGGAAGAAACTTCTTCCAAAGCCATGGTGGCTATTGATGGGCTTGGTTTTGACTGGAGCTATATGGCAGAAGATGAAGTCCCTACAAACATGGCTCTTATGGCTTTTTCAGACTCTGAGGTATATACTAACAGTACTTGTTCAAAAACTTGTCTAAAAAGCTTTGAAACTCTTAAAACTCAATATGATAATTTAAGAAAAGACTTTAACAAATCTGAGTTCAATTTAGCTAATTATAAAATAGGGTTAGCAATTGTAGAAGAGCAACTTATCTTTTACAAAAAGAATGAGACTATTTTTACTAAGGATATTGCTGTTTTAAAAAGAGATATCTCATATAATGATTCATAAATTAGTATGGTTAAAAGTGAGTTAGAAAAGCTTAAGCAAGAAAAAGAAAACATTCAAGTTAATATAGAGAGATTTGAACATTCATCTAAAAGTGTAGACAGGATCATAGCGTGTCAGGTTATTTGCACCCCAAAGCTTGATTTGTCCTATACTGGTCTAAAGGAGTTCAAAGAGCCTGAGATTGAAAGATTTGGACCTAAGACTAGTAAGAGTGTTAGTGAAGATATTTCTAATGAGGTTAAGGAATCTTCTGATACCCCATTGGTTGAGGAGTTTGTGTTAGTGAAGATGTTTTTCCTACTATTGCTAAGATAGAATTAACTAGAGCTAAACAACAAGATAAACCAGTTAGGAAACTAGTTAAGTATGCTGAAATGTATAGGTCACAAGTTCCTAGGGGAAATCAAAGAAACTGGAATAATCAGAAGTCCCAACAGCTAGGAAGTGACTTTGTGATGTATAATAAAGCTTGTTTTGTCTGTGGAAGTTTTGACTGTCACACCCCCAAATACGTGACTTGGAGCGGAATGGAACACTTGGGGGCATGACGGCCATAGCATCACAGTTACAGTTATATTGAATGACCTAAAGTGTCGTTTTAAAAATACATCGTTTGATTGATTAAAAAATTCAGAGTTACAAAAGTTAGGTCCCAAAAGGTGTTCCAAGTTTGCAGAAATAAGTCATTACAAACCAAACGATGAGTCAAAGTGCATAAAAATATAGTGAGACGCGTCGTCACCGCGACTCCAAAATAGGTCCATATGCAGGCCATGATGCGATTACCTTAATTACCTGAAAATACATTGCTAAAAATGGTCAACAATAATGTTGGTGAGTTCATAGGTTTATGTAAATGAAATGTTTCTACGGTAACCAAAAGCATAAAGTGAATGACAAAAATGCCACATAAAATAATACATTAGCTCTTAAGCTCATGACCCCGAAGCTAGACTGAAATGAAATGCCCCATCTGAGTGTTTTGCCAGACATTCTAATATGATTCAAATGAAATGCGTCCGTTTGACAGGTTGGAGCGACCAACCCGGACGGAGGAGTCACCTTCAATAGATCTATTAACTCACTCTCGCTTGCTCACAATTAACGGTTCATGATTTCTAATAGGGGACTTTAACTTGGCAATGATGGTAACTTAAGCAATGTAAATGATTTTGATACTTTGGTCCGTAAGAAAAATAAATGGTGCAATGTATTCTCCCCCGAGAATTTAGAAATCAAATAATTAATTGAAAACGGGGCTATGTAGAACTCACCTTGATGCGATAGCAACAATGACAATAATGGATATGCTGAAATGAGGCTCGGTCTCTAACCGCAACCTAATATGAATGATATGTTCTAATGTAAGTAATGAATTGATGCAACACATGCAAATACGTATGTTATCAATACCACTTGCGAATTTTGAAAATAACGTTTATCGTCGAAAAATATATTTTTGACGTCTCGTTAAGTTATAAAACACTTTTCGTGTAAATACGTTGCAACGATACCCCATGATCGTCGTTTGGTGATTTATCTATAAATATAATGTTTTCCATCGTAAAATAGCATTTTTCATAACTTATAAAAATGACCAAATGGCCTTGCAAAACTAGCCATAAAATGGTGTACGTTGAGTGTTAGTAAATAAGCTCGGCGTTTTTAGAAACCTTGTAACAATATCTTGAATTCGTATTATTGTCATTTTGTCCATACGCGTCTCGATCAATAAGAAAAACGGCTCTCAACGTGGTGTCTCGCAAAAACTGTTTTAGCCTTAGAAATATTTTCCTTATTAAAAGCTGATAAAATTTTGTTGTAATCATCGGGTTTCAAACGCGTGTATCTTGGTCGTTATAAGCTCGTTTTCTACGTTCTTTATTACAGTGAACTAATATATTTTTGATATGTCGGCTTGTCTAGATCGCGTCCAACGCCTCATTTTACCCGTTGAAATTTGTGGGACAGCGCGCAAATTTTCAGAAAAGTAGTTTTCGTCGTCAAACTTAAAATGAACGTATCTTTCTCGTCGTAAGCTCGTTTTTGCTCATTCCGGCGGCCACGGTTTCGTTTTTGAAAGTATTTTCTAAATATTTAAGCCAAAATAGTCCATGGTTTACTGATTTTTCCAGAATCCACAAAAATGGACAGAACCTCTTCTAATACTTGTTAAAACCAATTTCTCTAGTTCAAGGCTTGTATTTATCACTTCCAATCAACACCACAACTAGTCTAAGCCTACCATACACCTTCTTAGGGTGTCATGGGTTCCAAATCTTTACAAAAAATGGTGGATCTCATGAGATTACAAATAAAAATGTATAGATCTATTTTAGTGAGAAAAATAAAACATCAAGTGATATATAACATATGTATAATAGCATGATTTGTTACTAGAACTTGAAAATATATCAAATTAGAGTATAAAAGATTAGAAAATTTATGTAGATACTTACTTGAAGATTTGAAGAGTTTTGAAGTAAAACACTTAAGTAATCCTTTGAGGTTTTTATTTCAAAACCCTAACTAGGACACTGATGAGACTAGAAATACTTGATCTTGAAATTTTTTGGTGAAATCTTGCTTGGTTTCTAGCCTTGGCCGATCCACAAAGAAGGAGGAAGGCAGAGAGAAATATTTTTGGTAGCTAAATTGGTTACTTGAAGTATTAGAATATATGAAAATGGAGGTAGATATTATGGAGACAAAATGGTACAACATTAATGAAGGTTAGTGAATTTTTTTTCAAAGTGTAAGATGATTGGTATTGGAGGGGGGGGGGGGCATAGCATGGAGAGAAGGAAGAGAGTGTAAGTAATATTGACTTTGGTGTATGATTAAATTAGATATTATGTGTTTTAGATGTTACCGGGTACCTAGTTAGCTAGAAATGAATTTTAACGGTACAAAATAAAGTATGATGAAGTGGTAAAAATTATAAAATCACATTTCTTGTAAGAACCGGGTGTTAAAATAATTGTCGTGTTGAAATATCGCGAACCGACATAATCATAAGTGTTTAACGGAAAATATAGTAAATGATTTTAAAACACCGGGTAAACTAGTAATATAATTTTTATATCATTATAATGAATGTGAAAACATATTAGGATCATAGTCTGGAGTGTCGGGTATATTATTCGTAGTAATGACTGAGTGTTAACGTTTATTAAATAAATAAACATACGTTAACCGAAATTATGTAAACCCGTGCATGACCTAATATGATGAGGATGTTATTGATGATATGTAGACTACTCTAGTCTATATGGCGTGTCCTTAGTGATGATGCATGAATACGCAGCTAAACCATAATGGTTACGCGAATTTGAATATCCGTAAACCTAGTTTACGCAATGATGAATGATAACCATGAATAGTGATTTCCCTTCAAGAATGAATAGTGTTTGATGAATAGTAAATTTTTTGAAAACATCTCAAAGTCGCAAACTGACTTAAAAAATGATGAATAGTGAATGATGAATAGTGAATGATAAATAGTAACCCATGAATAGTAAATTGTCGAGGTTTGGAAAATGACCTGAAATTACGATTTGTCACATTGACCATGTGCAGGGTAACTGCACTTACCATCAAAGTGAAAGGGTGGTATCGGGAAATACTTATACAAGGGTGAATTACAATTATTTTGCTAAAAAGGCTCACGGTAGTGCTTACAGAAACATGGCTCCAAGAGCAGTTTTAATCAAAACTGGCCTAAGACTACTTAATACTGTCAGACCTGTTAATACTGCTCATCTCAAAACTACAGTTTATAGTGATAGACCAATGTCACATTTTTCTAAATCAGCATAATCAACTGTAAAGAGACCCTTTCAAACAAGAACAACATTAACTAACAAAAATTTTAGCCAAAAAGTTAATATTGCTAGACCAAATTCGGCAGTAGTTAATGCTGTTAGAGTGAATCAGGTTAATGCTGTTAAGGCCTCAGCATGTTGGGTTTGGAGACCTTCTAAACTTAACAGTGCATCAATTACTTTTAAGAAACGTAATTATGTTGATGCACGAGGCAGATCCAAGTCAGTAATGGCTTGGGTCCCTCAAGAAAACTAATTTCCTTATTTTTATGTGCAGGGTCATTCACAAAAAAAAAAAAAAAAAGAAAAAAAGATCAGGGATATGTTGATAGTGGATGCTCAAGGCACATGACAGGGAACATGTCTTATCTCTCAGACTTCAAGGAATTTGATTGAGGATATGTTGCCTTTGGGGGAGGAGCCAGAGGAGGAAAAATTGCTGGTAAATGAACTATTAAGACTAGTAAGCTTGATTTTGAGGATGTGTACTTTGTATAGGAGTCAAAGTTTAACCTTTTTAGTGTCTCATAGATGTGTGACAAAAAGAACAGTGTTCTTTTTACTGACACTGAATGTTTTGTTCTGTTTCCTAACTTTAAGTTAGCTGATGAGAGTCAGGTTTTACTTAAAGTTCCTAGAAAGAACAATATGTACGTTGTTGATATGAAGAATATTGTTCCTAAAGAGAGTTTAACTTGTCTTGTTGCAAAGGCCACACTTGATGAATCAATGCTATGACATAGGAGGCTAGGTCATGTAAATTTTAAAACCATTAATAAAATTGTTAAGGAAAATCTTGTGAGAGGTTTACCTTTAAAACATTTTGAAAATGACCAAACTTGTGTTGCTTGTCTAAAGGGGAAGCAACACAAAGCCTCTTGTAAGTCCAAGATTCAGAACTCTATTACTCAGCCTTTATTCATGTTGCATATGGACTTGTTTGGTTCAACTTTTGTGAGTAGCTTAATGAATAAGAAATATTGTCTAGTTTTCACTAATGATTATAGCAGATTTACTTGGTTTTTCTTTTTAGCAACTAAGGATGAGACTAGTGGCATTCTTAAGAGCTTTATTACTGAGATAGAAAATCTAGTTGATAAGAAAGTAAAGATAATTAGGTGTGACAATGGAACATATTTTAAGAATAGAGTTATGAATGAGTTTTGTGAAAAGAAAGGTATTAAGAGGGAATTTAGTGTAGCTAGAACTCCTCAGCAAAATGCTGTTGCTGAAAGGAGAAACAGGACACTAATTGAGGCTGCTAGAACCATGTTAGCTGACTCTAAGTTACCTACTACATTTTGGGCTGAAGCAGTTAATACTGCTTGCTATGTGCAGAACAGGGTATTAGTAGTTAAGCCTCATAACAAGACCCCTTATGAAATATTTAGAGGTAGAACACCTGGTCTAAGCTTCATGAGACCATTTGGATGTCATATTACCATTCTTAATACCTTAGATCATTTAGGCAAGTTTGAGGGAAAGGCTGATGAAGGATTCTTTGTTGGATACTCTATGAATAGTAAGGCTTTTAGGGTATACAACATTAGAACTAGGAAAGTAGAAGAAAACTTGCATGTTGAGTTCTTGGAGAATAAGCCTAGTGTTGCAGGTGATGGACCTAAGTGGCTGTTTGATATTGATGTTCTAACAGAATCAATGAATTATGTACCAGCTGTTGCAGGTACAAACTCTAATGATTTTGCAGGTTCAAAAGATAGTATTGGTGTAGGTCAATCTAGCATGGAGACAGGGTCTAGCCAAGACTCCCTTTTGATGCCACTGTGGAAAGATGGTTCACTATTTAATTCATCTTAAAAGAATGTTAGCAATGATGAACAACAACTTTCTAGTGATGCTGGAAAGAAGGATAATGAAGGTGTAAGTAAAGAAAGTGGAATTGATGATCAAGAGAGGCCTGAAAAACAATGCTCATGATTTTAATGCTGATAGGCCAAATATTAAGACTATTAGTCCAACAGTTACTACTACTCCACTTGACGCCACACATGCTGATTTATTTGGTGATGGAATAGAAGTGGATATGAACAAAATTCCAACCACATATCTAGCTCCTTCAACTTCAAATACAAGAATCCATAAAGATCATTCACTTGATCATGTTATTGGTGATGTGCAGTCTGGTGTACAGACAAGGAGAATGACAAAGGCTACAAATGAACAAGGTTTTATTAGTGCTGTTTATGAAGGGAAAACTCATGAAGACCTTCATACTTGTCTGTTTGTTTCCTATCTTAGGAAGAACCCAAAAGAATTGCCAAAGCTTGAAGTGATCCAGCTTGGTTAGAAGCAATGCAAGAAGATCTTCTACATTTTAAGCTACAAAAGGTTTAGATACTAGTGGATTTGCCTAAGGCTATTGGTAAAAAATGGGTTTTTAGGAACAAGAAAGATGAGAGAGGCATAGTGATTCGAAACAAAGCAAGGATGGTTGCACAGGGTTATACTCAAGAAGAAGGCATAGACTATGATGAAGTTTTTGCCCCTGTAGCAAGAATTGAGGCAATAAGGCTGTTCTTAGCTTATGCTTCCTTTATGGGATTTATGGTGTATCAGATGGATGTGAAGAGTGTTTTCCTTTATGGTACAATAGAACAAGAGGTATATGTATGTCAACCTCCAGGGTCTGAAGATCCAAACTATCCAGACAAAGTCTACTAGGTAGTGAAAGACTTTATGGTTTGCATCAAGCTCCAAGAGCCTGGTTTGAAACCTTGGCCAAGTATTTATTGGAAAATGGGTTTCACAGAGGAAAGATAGATCAGACCTTGTTTATCAAGAAGCAAAAAGGGGATATTTTGCTTGTCCAGGTCTATGTTGATGACATTATCTTTGGCTCTACAAAGAAGAAGTTGTGTACTGAGTTTGAGAAACTGGTGCATGACAAGTTTCAGATGAGTTCTATGGGAGAACTCACTTTCTTCTTAGGGTTGCAAGTGAAGCAGAAAGAAGATGGGATATTTATCAGTCAGGATAAATATGTAGCTGACATTTTGAGGAAGTTTAATTTCATAAATGTCAGAACAGCTAGCACCCTGATGGATACAGAAAAGCCTTTGCTAAAGGACTCAGATGGTGATGATGTTGATGTTCATCTCTACAGGTCAATGATTGGATCATTGATGTATCTTACATCATCTAGACCAGACATTATGTTTCCAGTATGTACATGTGCCAGATTCCAAATCACACCTAAGGTTTCACAGTTACATGCTGTGAAAATGATTTTTAGGTATCTAAAAGGCCAACCTAAATTAGGCCTTTGGTATCCTAGAGAGTCTTCCTTTGACTTGATGGCATATTCTGATAGTGACTATGCCAGAGCAAGCTTGGATAGGAAGTCTACAACAGGAAGTTGTCAGTTCCTAGGGTGCAGAATGATATCATGGCAGTGTAAGAAGCAAACTGTGGTTGCCAATTCCACAACTGAAGCTGAATATGTGGCTGCTGCTAGTTGCTATGGACAAGTACTCTGGATTCAGAATCAAATGCTGGATTATGGGTATAATTTTATGCACACCATGATTTATATTGACAATAACAGTACTATATGTATTATTAAGAATCTTGTTTTACACTCTAAAACAAAACACATAGAGATTAGACATCATTTTATAAGAGACTGCAATGATAAAAAGTTAATTCAAGTTGTTAAAATACAAAGATAACAATTTTGCAGATTTACTTACCAAAGCTCTTGATGTTGAAAGGTTTCAGTACTTGGTTGCAAGTATTGGAATGCTAAATCCTTAAAGTTTTAATCTCTTTATGTCTTTGTAATGTTTTGTAAATGATTAGTACTGTTAGATGTATCAATTTGTACTACTAAGTATAACTAGTTCTGTTAGTTATACTTAAGACTATTATGTTAATACAGCTAGTGCAAATTAATACTGTTAAGTTAAACTGTTAGTCATAATTAATACTGTTATGAAGAAAATGCTCTGGATTGTGTTTTCTTCGTTTAGACTAACACTTGCAGGATAAGCAAAGCAGTATGGTTGGAATTGGTGCTATGTGAGATTCATGATGAAAAGCAAAAGTGGTGGCTTGTTTGATGCAATGCTGTTGCTTAATTATGGAGCAACTGATTAATGATAGAGAGGATTTAGGGATCACTTGACAAGGGTTAATGCTTAGTTTACACCTGATTTAGGAAGTTCTTTAAAATCTTTTTCTTGAAATCAACCTATGTCTGCCAGTGAGCCTAATGAAGCATCTGGGCATAGGCTATACTAAACACGAATTGATGGCTTTTAGTTAGTAGTAACTGATCTAACTCACTCTTTACCATTCTATCATTAGTATAGTGTGCTAGTCTACGGACATCTGGTTTAGAGAACAGCGAGCAAACGTGAATCTAATACATTTGTGTTAGAGGTAACACCTGCCACTGAGCTGGAAACCCTGTCATGAAGGCTCTTTTAATGAGTTTATCTGATCACAGGCAGTATTTATACTGAAATCATTGGTTCTCACACAACCAGAGGTTAAATGCAACCGAAATGATTAAGTGTCTTCCTTTACACTTAATCCCTTCAAAATGTATGAGTGCAGTATTGTTTTAAAAGAAAATTTGGGTTAATACTGCTGCGAAAATGTAAAACCCAGAATTTTCGTTCATTTGAAATTCCTGTTTTGCCCTCAAAAAGTTTGAATTTATAAGAGCATACAAATAAATATACAAGAGCATTATACGTTTTATCCTAAGTATGAAGTACAACTACATGTCATTAAAAACTACACCTTATAATTAATATACACATTAAAATTAAATCCTAAAACTAAACAATTATACTCTAAAGTTTCATAAGCCTAAATATTATCCTAATATTGGTAAATCTTAAATGTTTCCATTTGCCTCTAAAATTTTGAACCGATTCTAGCCTGGCGTTATAATTGCCTAAGATATGTACTAAATGAGATAATCCCATAACATAGAAAAGATATTATGCATTATTATCTCAATCAACAGACACGGTATTACCATGTATATATATACACGCTTTGCCTATAGTTAATGCACCAAAAATTTTGTCCTGTCTATCCTCCTAATTTTCAGCCAACTACCCGTGATTGTGGCCTTAACCCTTCCTATTTACCTCCCAAAAGTTGACCTTCCCTAATCCTTTATATCTCCATACGTATACTCCCTTACCTCTTTGTTTAAAAACTTAGAAGACAAAATAAACACACTTTCCTCCTATATTATGGGTTGATATCAAAAGAGAAAATAAACATTCACCCATACCACCTGCTTGTCGAGAATCTGTTATACCTTCTTGTGGTTTCATGCGCATGTGATTTCATAGGTGTGTGATTTCATGCGTAGACGATAACATCCTTCATCCCTATTGTCATCCGCTACTTCCAGTCTTGCCTTTGAGCCTTTCAGTCTGTAAAACCACTCGAGTATGTCAGTAAAACTACAAATGCAAGTTTAGACCGGTTTTGGTTCGTGCTCAGTTTTGATCTCAATCTGCTGTTGGAGGGTCCGTTAGTAGAAGGGTTGTATCGTGATTGGTTATCGAGTCTCATTCGAGCTTGGTTTTTCGTGTTCGGTTAACGATGGAGGTGTGGACTAAATCTTGGCTCGTTGATTTCTGTGGTTAGTGTTCGATTTGGTGGTCTTGCTCGTGGTTGTGTTCATGTCCTTGTTTCGGGTTCGACCTCAGACTCGGCCTATACTCGTTCGGCTTGGAGATTCGCTGAAGATGGAGGTTGTTTCCGATCTTGGTATTTCTAGATGTGTTTTCACTTGCGGTATAAGGTACAGATATTCTACCCTTTTTCAGTAAGGGTGCCTTCGTTCTCATGACATTCTGGATTTCTGATTCATTATAGGATTCCCTAAGCCATTGCTATGTTCCCTTATACTTTGATTCGTTCTTCATGTTTCACTTACATCTTTCTATATTGGTTTGATTATAATCTGAGCCTTCTTATTTGGGGCTTTCTTATTTGATCTATGCCTTTGTTATGCCTCCCTTGATTTGCCAACCCTGATAATTGAGCCTTGCCATGTTCCTTTGATACTTGATATGACTTGTTAGTCACCCTGTAACATGAATATTTGAATCACTTGATACTTTGAAGGATTATTTGATTTTGGTAACTAGATGTGAAAACCTTTGTGAATTATATATGAAAATGTGTGAGAAAAAGCTATTTAAAAAAAAGATGCGATACTACTTTTAAATGAAATTAATAAAAGTTTTTAAGGAAACTATTTTTAAGACCATCTTTAAGAAAACCGTTTTGAAAGACCATTTTTATGAAAACTATTTTGTATGATCATTTATTATGAAAACCATTTTTGAAAGATTGCTTTAAATGGACTTTTTAAATAGAAACCTTTTTAAATGAACTGTTGATATGAAACTTTGATTATGAACTTTCTGATATTGACCTTTCTGATATTGAACCTTCTGATATTGACCCTCTGATATTGATCTTCTGATATTGACCTTTCTGATACTGAACCATCTGATATTGAACTATTGATATGAACCCTCTGATATGAACCTTTGATATGTACCTTCTGATATAATTGAAATGGAAATTGGACTTGAAACACTTAATATGAAACTTGAACTGAATACTTGTACATTTGATACTTGACCATTGACCCTCAGTTTGAGACTACGAGCCACTATCTGTATCACTAGTCATGAGGGTTTCATGACCATGTCATTGATGCACCGATGGCATGACTCTAGGGTAGGAGAGTGATGTCCTATCCCGTCCCTGACTTGATTTGATTTGGTGTGTTGAGGAGGTATTTGGCCACCTGGGGCGTATGGATGCATCCTAGATCTGTTATCTGTTATCTGTATTTGTATCTGTTATATCTGGTGACTGATGGTGTGTGCGATACACGTCTTTCACATATCTGGGAGCTAGCTACTCCACCCCTTGGAGGTATCCCCTCATATTACTGGTTACTGAGAGGTCTCCCCTCTACATGATTATGATATGATTCTGTTTCTGGGCTCGTAGTGGATTACTGTTTCTGTTACCTTTTAACCTTGTACTTAGTATTCCGAGGTCACCCCTCCGAATACATACTTGACTTGATACTTGACTTGATACATGACTTGACTTGATATGACTTGGGCTCGGGTTTGGGATTACTGTTCCCTTTACTCTTATCTATTGTAACTGTTTCTTAATTCCTGATATATCTGCATAACCTTTATTTTTCTTTCCTGACTCTTGTTATACCTTGCATTGTTTCACTTACTTCACTATCCCATCATTACTGCCTTGTTATTGTTATATCTGTTCACTGAGCTTTCGTAGCTCAGCCGCATTTCTTTTCCTGCGGCAGGTTTTATTTTGGAAGCTGGGTATGAGTGGAGAGTACCTTGGACTTAGAAGACCTTACTAGTTATTGAAGATGACTAGAAGAATTTATAGTTAGATTTGGAAATTATTGTATTATAACCTTGTAGTTTCAGATTTTCCATTGTAAACATTGAAATTCAATTGTATTATTTATGTCATATGCTTGTGTTTGTTCTGATATGAAACCATTGTTGTGACATCTCAACACTTGTCGGGTCGGGGTGTTACAATTTGTAAAGCCCAAAAATCTGAAAGCATGGTAAAAGACAAAAATGCCCCTATGAATTTAAAAATTTAATAAAAGGTTTATAAAGTACCGAATCAATCCCGAACTTCTGGAAATGGACAAGTTATGTTACCAAATAATTTTGACAACTCCATTTAACATTTATACAAGTTACAAAATTACCAAAATACCCTTGGTGCACCGAATAGAATTGTTTCTATTATTAATATATGTTTAAACATAAGAAAAATACATTTAAATGAAGGAAATCAATCAAATCAAGTTACCTAACTTAAATCCCGAAATATTGGTCCTATCCCTCTCCCATGACACGGTTTCCACAATATTATCACCATTCCATATATTTTCTTTTCTTAACCCTAATTGCCGAAACACAAAACACACACATAAATTCTTTTTGCCTCCATCCGACCACAAAGAATTCTTTCAACAATTTTCTTAGCTCTATCATCATCCAAGGGAACCTAGAAAAATCGGTTTGAAATCGTGTGTTGCCTGGTTCGTTTGTGGTGATTTTATTCTTGTCGCTAGAGCATTTATAAGGTAAAATTCGTAATAATTCATTTGATCTCCATAAAATTCGTTTCTCATTTTTCCTGAGGTTCTTACATTGTTTGTGATCTGCGAAAAATGTATACAAGGTGGTTTGGTCCCGTTCGAAGTCGTGGTGATTTCTTTTGGTTCGAAAGTTCTAGCCGTGTAACACAAATCATAATCAATCCATCCGATCGTTCTAAAATTATCTTGGTATTTTTCTCAGCTTCTAATGATCATATATAACGTGGGAAAAATGATAAAAACAGCCCATGCATCATATATAATTCGTATGGAAATTATTGTGTTATAAACCCTAAAATCGAATTAAATCTATAAAACATGCATGCGATTTTTCTGGATAAGATACATAATTTTCGTGGCATCTATGATCATCATATAACACCAGAAAAATGCTCATTTGAATTGTGGAGACCTAAAACTATTTTTGGTGAAATTAGTTGTAATCGGCTAAATGGGAAATAAAAGGAAAAGTGTGAAAACCCTAATACCAAATCGACCTAGGGTTTATGTGAGTGAATCTGGAAATTTAATGTGTATAAATGATGTGGTTATGATGATTTAATGATTGGTGAAGTTAGAGTTTTGATTTTGTTATTTAAATGTGTACCGATTTGAAGAAATAAATGGAAGGGTGTGTTTTGTAACTTTTAAAACTCAAGGGACAATTTTATAAATTATGTTAGACCTGCTAGAAATGGTATAAAATATAAAAGGAGGGTCTCATGTGTTAATTTTGCATTTTAAGGGTTTATTTTGATTTAATAATTAAAGTATTAATCGATTGGTAAAATAAATAAAATATAGGGACTAAATATGTAATTTCTGGAAAGTTAAGGTCGATTTGAGTAATGAATTATATTCAGGGGCTAACGTGTAAATTTGGATATTTATTGGACTAATGTGTAATTATTATTAATTAAAGATTGAAATGTAGACTTTAAGGTTAAATATGTAAATTAATTAAATGGAGGGACCTACTGTGTAAATTATGGAAACTTCAAGGGACATTCGTATAACTTATTAAATGAAGTGCTAATTGTGTAATTTTGATAAACAAAGGGTTTAATGTGTAATTATGAATATTTAAAGGTTTAAAGTGTAACTTTTGTAATAAAGGGGTGTAAAGTGTAAATTGTGAAACCCTAAGGACCAAATGTGTAAATCTGATCAAAGATACCTTATTTCCATTTAATGATGATCTAACTAAGTCATGTTACTCCATACTTCTAAAATTGGAAACTTACTAAATAAGGAAACTTGCTAATTATGGAAACCTGCTAAAAATAGAAAGTTACTAAAAATGGAAAGGCAATAAATTAAGAATGATTTGTAATCCCCTTCTACTCCTTAGGTGTGAAGAAGGAGAGACCTTGAGCTGTTCCCATATCCTGTGTTTATTTCTGTTTGTGCTTTCGTCATAAGGTACAGATACTCTGCCCTTTTTCAGTAAGGGTTCTCATATACTATGCATTGATTTTGAGTTATGATTCAGTTAAGATTCCCTAAGCCATTGCTATGTTCCCTTTGAATGAACCTTTGATAATACTCTTGATATGAATTTGAGATGCACCTTTTGATATATGACCTTGAGCTATGATTTTGAGACATGACTCTTAGTTTGATACCCGAGCCATTTTGTACTTTCCTAGCCAGGAAGGTAACCTGGCCATGTCTGTGATGCACCACTGGCATGACTCCTGTGTGGGGGAGTGATTTCTCACACCGTCCCTTTTATATTATCTGCCGGCTACTTGACTTTGAGATTGACTTTGAGTTTGGGGGCGTATGGATTGCAATCCTAGGCTTGTTTGTGAATTTGAGTATGACTTTGAGTATGACTTTGAGGTGACTGGTGCTGTGTGCAATACACGCCTTTCACATTTCTGGGAGCTGATCACTCCACTATTATGATACATGAGGACACCCCTCATATTATCTGGTTGCTTAAGAGGTATCCCCTCTGATTGTGAGACTATGACTTTGAGATGTTGACTTGGAGATATGACTTTGAGTTTCTGGGCTCGTGGTAGATGACTATCCTACTCTTCTCTTATTATCCAGTTATTTCTTTTATACCTTATGATATTCCCATTGCCATATTATATTTTTGTTTTTGTTATCCTTTGCTTTGTATATGTATCTGTTCACTGAGCTTTTTAAGCTCAGCCGCACGTTTTCTTTTCGTGTGCGGCAGGTAATAAGCAGGACGACGGGTTGGGTATGAGTGAAGAGACTTTTGGACTTAGAAGACTTTGATAGTTATTCTGAAGTAGAGACCATTAGAAGGAGTTGCTTTTGCAGACTTAATAATTAGCTTTTGTTTCCCTTGTATCTTTGTGTATTCAGTATTTCATTTGTAACCGTTGAGAATCTTTGTATTACTATTGAATGTATGTTTTGTTTGATCTGATATGAAGCCATTAATGTGATACTTCTACCCTTGCTGGGTTGGGGTGTTACAATTAATGGTATCAGAGACCAGGCTGCGACTTGTAATACATTTACCCTTGACCTGTGCGTTTTAGACTATTAGGCTTCCACTGTAAGAACATAGGAGAACACCTTGAGAACTTGCTTTAGGACTTCTTAATATGAACTTAAGTTTTGACCAGTGAGGAATGGGTAGACTATAAGGCATTGTTTAAGTATCATTGCTTCCGCATCACTCTGATTAGTGCCTTGCTATGACATTCGATTTTGTTGACCTCTGAGACTGTAGAAGTACTAGGTGGATTAAGATAGGTTGTTTTCCTCACGACTCGAGATAAAGCATGATCATCATGAAGGCATATTTATGTGGTGCTAGTATTATGACGCCTGGCCAACGTGATAATACTTACACCATATAACGTGCCCTCATTGTGGCCATATGATATCTTGGGAAGTACCTAAGAAGTTTAGAATTTGATCTCCGTTGGATTATCCGTGATTAGTGAGACTTTAGGTTCATTATACCTATGCGTATACTCTACCTTCGTTCATTAGATATCTGGGTAAGTTTGGACTCTCGTTTTGCATTCTGTGGACCTCAGTTATAAATCTTGAACTCTTGTAGAGCTCTCTACTGTTGATACAGTTAATTTGATCTGAAATCTTGTTCGTATTTCCATATAAGCTTTCCTTTTTGGAAGAACCTCCCCAGGCGTAAGAATGTTTTGACGACCTTTTGCGATTTGCTACGACTTCGTCTGACTTTGCGACTTCAAATTTCGAGGACGAAATTTTCTTTTAGAGGGGAAGAGTTGTAAAACCCGGAATTTTCGTTCATTTTAAATTCCCGTTTTGCCCTCGATAAGTTTGAATTTATAAGAGCATACAAATAATTATACAAGAGCATTATACGTTTTATCCTAAGTATGAAGTACAACTACATGTCATTAAAAACTACACCTTATAATTAATATACACATTAAAATTAAATCCTAAAACTAAACAATTATACTCTAAAGTTTCATAAGCCTAAATATTATCCTAATATTGGTAAATCTTAAATGTTTCCATTTGCTTCTAAAATTTTGAACCGATTCTAGCCTGGCGTTATAATTGCCTAAGATATGTACTAAATGAGATAATCCCATAACATAGAAAAGATATTATGCATTAATATCTCAATCAACACACACGGTATTACCATGTATATATATACACGCTTTGCCTATAGTTAATGCACCAAAAATTTTGTCCCGTCTATCCTCCTAATTTTTAGCTAACTACCCGTGATTGTGGCCTTAACCCTTCCCATTTACCTCCCAAAAGTTGACCTTCCCTAATCCTTTATATCTCCATACGTATACTCCCTTACCTCTTTGTTTAAAAACTTAGAAGACAAAATAAACACACTTTCCTCCTATATTATGGGTTGATATCAAAAGAGAAAATAAACATTCACCCATACCACCTGCTTGTAGAGAATCTGTAATACCTTCTTGTGGTTTCATGCGCATGTGATTTCATAGGTGTGTGATTTCATGCGTAGACGATAACATCCTTCATCCCTATTGTCATCCGCTACTTCCAGCCTTTCCTTTGAGCCTTTCAGTCTGTAAAACCACTCGAGTATGTCAGTAAAACTACAAATACAAGTTTAGACCGGTTGTGGTTCGTGCTCGGTTTCGATCTCAATCTGCAGTTGAAGGGTCCGTTAGCAGAAGGGTTGTATCGTGATTGGTTATCGAGTCTCATTCGAGCTTTGTTTTTCGTGTTCGGTTAACGATGGAGGTGTGGAATAAATCGTGGCTCGTTGATTTCTGTGGTTAGTGTTCGAGTTGGTGGTCTTTCTTGTGGTTGCGTTCATGTCCTTGTTTCGGGTTCGACCTCGGACTCGGCCTATACTCGTTCGGCTTGGAGATTCGCTGAAGATGGAGGTTGTTTCCGATCTTGGTATTTCTAGATGTGTTTTTACTTGCGGTATAAGGTACAGATATTCTACCCTTTTTCAGTAAGGGTGCCTTCGTTCTCATGACATTCTGGATTTCTGATTCATTATAGGATTCCCTAAGCCATTGCTATGTTCCCTTATACTTTGATTCGTTCTTCATGTTTCACTTACATCTTTCTATATTGGTTTGATTATGATATGAGCCTTCTTATTTGGGGCTTTCTTATTTTATCTATACCTTTGTTATGCCTCCCTTGATTTGCGAACCTTGATAATTGAGCCTTGCCATGTTCCTTTGATACTTGATATGACTCGTTAGTCACCCTGTAACATGAATATTTGAATCACTTGATACTTTGAAGGATTATTTGATTTTGGTAACTAGATGTGAAAACCTTTCTGAATTATATATGAAAATGTGTGAGAAAAGCTATTTTAAAAGAAGATGCGATACTACTTTTAAATGAAAGTTAATAAAAGTTTTTAAGGAAACTATTTTTAAGACCATCTTTAAGAAAACCGTTTTGAAAGACCATTTTTATGAAAACTATTTTATATGATCATTTATTATGAAAACCATATTTGAAAGATTGCTTTAAATGGACTTTTTAAATAGAAACCTTTTTAAATGAACTGTTGATATGAAACTTTGATTATGAACTTTCTGATATTGACCTTTCTGATATTGAACCTTCTGATATTGACCCTCTGATATTGATCTTCTGATATTGACCTTTCTGATACTGAACCATCTGATATTGAACCATCTGATATTGAACTATTGATATGAACCCTCTGATATGAACCTTTGATATGAACCCTCTGATATAATTGAAATGGAAATTGGATTTGAAACACTTAATATGAAACTTGAACTGAATACTTGTATATTTGATACTTGATCATTGACCCTCAGTTTGAGACTACGAGCCACTATCTGTATCACTAGTCATGAGGGTTTCATGACCATCTCATTGATGCACCGATGGCATGACTCTAGGGTAGGAGAGTGATGTCCTATCCCGTCCCTGACTTGATTTGATTTGGTGTGTTGAGGAGGTATTTGGCCACCTGGGGCATATGGATGCATCCTAGATCTGTTATCTGTTATCTGTATTTGTATCTGTTATATCTGGTGACTGATGGTGTGTGCGATACACGTCTTTCACATATCTGGGAGCTAGCTACTCCACCCCTTGGAGGTATCCCCTCATATTACTGGTTACTGAGAGGTCTCCCCTCTACATGATTATGATATGATTCTGTTTCTGGGCTCGTAGTGGATTACTGTTTCTGTTACCTTTTAACCTTGTACTTAGTATTCCGAGGTCACCCCTCCGAATACATACTTGACTTGATACTTGACTTGATACATGACTTGACTTGATATGACTTGGGCTCGGGTTTGGGATTACTGTTCCCTTTACTCTTATCTATTGTAACTGTTTCTTAATTCCTGATATATCTGCATAACCTTTATTTTTCTTTCCTGACTCTTGTTATACCTTGTATTGTTTCACTTACTTCACTATCCCATCATTACTGCCTTGTTATCGTTATATCTGTTCACTGAGCTTTCGTAGCTCAGCCGCATTTCTTTTCCTGCGGTAGGTTTTAGTTTTGTGTATTCATTTCCCGACATCTTTGCCTAATCTCATAAAGAGAAATAACATGAGTCATTCGTATATGAATAATTTTGGTGTATTCATTTACATATTGCACTAACTCGTGCTTTTAATTTGAAATTTGAGAGTAGCATTTATAAATAACAACAACATGTTTTTACAAGATATAAAAATATTAAAAAAATTCTAGGGTGTATAAAGTTTAGGGGTTATTAATTAAATTTATAACGTTATTAAAAAAATGAAAACTAACAAGTTTATTTAATGATTTAAGATCATTTGAGTATCAAACTTTTTTACATACGAAGGGATTAATCTTCACCCAGCATCTTTATTTGATCAAATGGATTAGATTAATCAAAACAATTCAAAAAACTCATTTTCATCATTTTTTTTTGTTACTGAAATTTGAATGAAAAAATCATATGTGATTTAACACTAATATCACCTGTGATATTATATATCATATGTGATTTAACACTAATATCACATGTGATATTACATATCATATTTGATTTAACACCAATATCACATTTGATTTTTCATGCAAATTTCAATAATGAAAAAAAAAACACCGAAAAAAGACGAGAAAATGAGAAAAAACGAAAAAAGTTTTTTTCAAAAGTATATCAAACTGCCCGTCTATAAAAAGATAATTAAATGTTCGTTGCGATAGTGTAATTATTTTCGCTTAACGATTAACGGTTTAAGAGATATTTAAATTATAAAAAAAAAGGTGAAACATTAAAATGTTTTTAATAGCAACCATTGATTTCATTTTAAATGTATGGTAGGGATGAGTTCTTTAATATGCAAGATAAGTTTGTTATGTAAAAGGGATAATGATATGTAAATGTATTCAACTTGCCACCATTTACTAAGTTGTACAGCGAACTATTAATCTCGCAAAATAATACAGGAAACTTACTAATCTTTGCTATCTTGTGTACTCCGTTAGTTTCCGTTAGATTTATTTTCATAAATTGTCCTTGTGGTTGGGACCAAATTGCAACCACAGTCCTTAAAATGACAGGTCAAAACTATTTGACCCTTTTTATTAATAAAAAAGGAAATGCTTCTATTTAACCCTTAAAAGATTAAATATGTGTATAACAATTGAAAGGCTGCTCCAGCGCAGCTGGTAGCCCCTTTCACCCTCCATCAAAGAGGTCGGGGTTCGAGTCCGGCTTGGGGTGGTTTTTGGTTATAATAGCCATTGCCACATCATCCGCCACGTGGCACCATTTAATTGGTCCACGTGGCAACCCGACCCGATCTGACCCGTTAGATGACCCGACCCGACCCGATGACACGTGGACCAATTAAATGGTGCCATATGGCACCCGTTGACCCTTGACCAACAAGGACGATTTATGCAAATAACTTAACGGCAGTTAAGGACGTTAAGAACTGTGGTTGCAATTTGGTCCCAACCACAAGGACGATTTATGAAGATAAATCTAACGGTAACTAACGGGGTATACAAGATAGCAAAGATTAGTAAGTTTCGTGCATTATTTTGCGAGATTAATAGTTCGCTGTACAACTTAGTAAATGGTGACAAGCTGGATATATTTACATATCATTATCCCTATGTAAAATAACTCCCCTCTTATTTAATTCCATATAATTTATTTAAAGTTTAATAACTAAAATTTTATTATCAGAGGTGCGTTGATAACAAGAATATTTTGTGATGAATTGTCATGCATAAAAAACTTTTGTAATTCTTATTTAGGTTACTATAGACTAGTAAAATGTCAAGGTAAAGCGGCGATATCAAGGAGGAGAAACCAAAAATGGTTGGTGATTAAGGATAGTGATGATGTACCCTCCGAACTGGTCGAAGAACTCCCCTTCGAGCCTGTAGAAAGCCCTCCCTTCGGAGGCCCAGGTTAATCTTCTAACACATTTCATTGGCGTAAAACCATTCGCCTGCGAACTGGTTACCATGTGAGAATCCGCCAATCGAAGCCCTAAGCCCTTCGGGGTATTCCTGACGAAGGGACTAGCACGAAGGACCATCCTGACCTGGTCAAACCCACGTCTCCTCTTCCCTTTGGCTTTCCCGCCAAAACAGAGATCGTGGGCTACAAAGCCCTAGCGGTTACCACTTTCCATGGGATGCCCCCATGATCTCCGAACAATGTGCAACCGCCCACTATGTCCTATTTCTCCCCTATAAATAGCATAGTCGGGCCAAAACAAAGTAATTTAACTTCACTCTCGCAATTTACGACCTATATTACCATTACACATACTTACTCGCACGCCAGAGGTGGTTCGCAGGGTCCAACCCTGCGCAATCACTTAACGTAGTGTCTTCGTATTTCTTATTTTCAGGTTAAGAACAAGCTTGGCGCAATCTCAACACCCCATTATTCCTTTGATCACAATCGAAGGCTTGGTTGGCAATTATTTGTTCAATCAGATAGTAAGAGCGATGATGCGTCGTCAGTTATTTGCAACACCAAAATAAGCGAAAAGTATATCTTCTAACTGATACATAATCGTAAATTTTTATAAGGGGCAATTAATTATCTAGCCCGGTCGCTAAAGGTGTTGGGCTTTTGAGTACTCAAAATAGTGACTTTCTGAAAATAGTCCTAACGACCGGAAACTTTTATATGAAGGTGACATGTGGCACCAACAAAAGTGGCGCCCAATCATTAAAGTTTACAGAGACTTTTCATACATTAAGCGACCTTCTATTTTGCTTTTTTCCAACAAAAAAAGTCAAACTTCGAAAAACTTTATTTTATTCTTTTTGCCCCTTCCCAATGTTGAGCGACTTTTTTTTTTACTTTGAGCGACTGACGGCTTGTACTTTTAGCGACTTTTTTTACCTTTCACTTTTTTGTACTTGTGTCATTACCTTTGTACTTTTCAATTTTTTTTTTTTTACTTTTAACCTTTTTTCACTTTTAACCTTTTTGTATTTTTTAAATACTTTATAAACACTTTTTTATTTGAAAATCTTGAGCGACTTAAAAAAAAATTTAAGCGATTATATTTTCTTTAAGCGATTTTTTTTAAAACACCCTCCCATTAACCCCGACACACACACACTCAAATTCCCCCAAAACACATACACTCAGTCTCACAACCTCTTCACTTACCTTTACACCTACTCTAAATCAAACCCAAAATTAAAATCAAAATCAAAGTATAAACCCTAACCCCAAATTCTGTATTCCAATTTCAATAAAGGGATCAATTTCAATAAACCCTAACCCTAGACGCAGCCATTATTAATTATTGAAGATCTACATGAAAAATCTTAGCAGATACTTTGATGCAAAGATCACTGTTTGTTCGAAGGTACATTATCTAGAAACGATTAAAGGTAAGTTGGCAAAGAATCAAGCTCCAATTAGCCTGTTTCGAGAAAGTGTTTTCGGTCCATGGTTAGATATAGCCCCTTGTAATGCAAATGATAACCATTTGCTAAACTTCGTTTTACAGCACCAGGTATATATTCCAAAATTGCTTGATCATTGCCCCCCTATTTCCTACAGAATTGGGGATAATGTTTTGCAATTTGGTCGTTGGGAGTTTCTATTGATTACTGGTTTAGTTTTTGGTCCTTTGCCTGACCTTGCAGAAGTTGATAATACCCCGTTTGGTTTGCGACTCTTTCCTGAAAAAAAGATTCAGAGGACGTTTAATGTGAAAGGTAATGAGCTTTTAGCTATTTTAGAAAATGAGAAAGAATTTGATGCTTTATCAAATGAGGATGCGGTTAGAGTTTGCCTGTTGATAATGGCTGTGTTTTTTTAGGTCTATAAAAATTTACCAAGTTTTAAATTTATTTATTGCCGAACTAACCTATAGACTCTAAACACTCACGAGCAGTGTACCCGATCAATGTAGATAGTTTCTAGCTAAGCAAGGGTCGTTCACTAGGAGCGAAGCTAAAATGATCTAAAGGTATTCTAATTATTAATCTAACTATTCTATCCTATCCTAGAAAGCAATTAAAGATAAGGGGGGTTTAGCCTGAGAGGCTACCACGATATTGTGTGTTATATAAACTAAATACGGGAAAGTAAATAACTAAACTAAGGATAGGGAACAATAGATCGATATAAGGAAGAACGGGTTAGCCACGTCTAATCTATTTTATAGTTATATAAGCTTATGTCTACTTGTTTTAATTCATTCAATTGTTTTTCCGCCAATCCGATTATCAATCCTGTCACGATTAAATAACCTACCATCGTGGTGGGAAAGAGGACATGATCATAGTGACCTATCTAGCATCAATACTAACTTATTGCTTTAAACCGTCTAACCTAGTTTGGCATTACGCGCTACTAGTCCTAATAGTGGCATGAGGCACGGTTCCGGTGTGTTCCCTCTAAGCCGTCTATATAGGATTCGGATTACTACACTTATGATCAATTAAAGTAACCACAATTACAGATAGTTAAATTACAGCAATTAAACCAATAAGATCATAATCTAGTTACATAGACTTTTACTAGTTATAAGCAATAAACGAGTTTTTATCGATAAGCACCCAATCCAATAACAAAGTAAACACATCAACAAAAGCATAAAAACTAATAAAACTTCATAAAAATGACTAACACCTAAGGGTGTTAGCCCTTAATCTCTGTAAAAGATAGAGTATACATTGCGAATAAACATAGAGAATTCATGAATAAAATACTTATGCTAACCGAATGATACATGACGTTAAGTATTGAGATGTTCTTCATCGATCTTTGAGGAGGTGTTGGGGACGAGTTGGGGGTGTCCCCAACTGATAATGGTTATTCTAATGATCCTCTGATCCCCCTTTAAATCGTCCATAGGGCTGTGGTATTTATAGGGGTAAGGAAGAGTAGCCTCCAAGTTTACCAAAAATTAGTCTGCTGCTGTTCCGACCCTGATACGGCGCATCTAAAAATCCTATGCGCCGCATCTCCTTCAGAATCAGATAGATTTTCTTTTTCTCTTCGCGTGGCCGCTTGAATCAACTAAAACGGAGTCCGGATGAAGATTTTATGACCAAAACAGTGAAGCATCTTCTAAAGTTGTTACGTAAACATTATTTCTTCATTTGGCTTCAATTCTTCACTTGATTTATCAGTTAAGGCTCATATACGACGTATCTCAAGGATAGGATGCGCCGCATTCGATGTAATCCCGTCTTGGTCTTCAAATATCTAGGGCTTCCATACGGCGTATTCATAGAATCCGATACGCCGTATTCTTCAAATCGACCAAGTTTCATATACGGCGTATTCCCAAAGATGGATACGCCGTATGAATCAAAGTCAGGCAAGGTCTTGAACTCTTCTAAGTATATGGATACGGCGTATCTAATTACCGTTGATACGCCGTATTGAGTGTCTGATCAGTAGGCATTCTTCAATATCTTCGTTTTTGCTCCAAAACACATCTTTTTCCATAACTTTCTCCAATTGCTTCCGATATTACTGAGATTTACAATAGTAAATGATTAAGTACCAAATCTCACACATAATAGTATAAAATGAGCAATATAAACAGGATAATGATGCTAATAATATGTACTTATTTGATGTCATCAGAGTTTGCCTGTTGATAATGGCTGAGGTCATATTCAATGCTCGTGGACCTTGGTACGTTGTTCCTAATCATTTTTTGCAACTGGTTGAGTATTTTTCTGCTTGGAATGCATATCCATGGGGGGAGTTCTTGTGGAGACGTTTGTACGTCTATTTAGCAAATGTAGTTCCTAGGCATTATTGATGAGGGTTCGATGATCGATACACTGATAGGTGGTTAAACCTTTGTTGTTTTGTGTATGTGATAAGTTGAGTTAATATGATCAAGTACGCGGAATTTACTTAATCACACTTAGAAGGTTATTTGTGTTATGGAAATGGAACAGTTATGCTTGAGTATATAGAACAAAGGACATGCAATGTTATCACCAAAATGATTCAATATTATTCAAGATAATACGAGTGATCTTCACTATCACTAGGGTTACAAAGACCTTGAATCTTATGTTTTCTACAACTTGTGATATTTGTGTTCTATGTTCTTGGGAGTTTTTATTCTAAAAACACTTGACAACTTTTTCACTCTATTAGACATACTTATATTTAGACTAAGATCTTTCTTTTATATGTTAAGAAAAGATCTTTACAATATTGTTTAAGTCTTATCAAAACTACTTGCTAACTTATCTTGAGTGTGTCAGTACATATGATACAACATGTATCTGAGTACACAACTTGTTATTGATCACTTTGTTAAAAGATATTATCTACCGTATATACTTGACTTTAGTACACAAATATATTTTCAATACTTATCCAACCAGCAGTGGTATATGTGACAATTATCTACTCAGCAGTATCGACTAGCAGTACCTTCTTTATAACTACTAGTACTAATTTTAGTTAGTACAGTTAGTTATAACTTGAACAGTCCTAAGAATATACACCAGCAGTTGGAACTGTTATAGTATTCTTCTCAGCAGTACTAAAATATACACTAGCAGTTGGAACTGTTAGAGTATTCTTCTCAGCAGTACTAACCTTCAATACTTGTAATTCTTGATACCTAATCTTCAGAACATTTAATTCCCAACAATTATGAAGCTTACTACAAAAAGAAGCAGGAGTCAAGCCCAACTAAAAGTGCCACATATACTCTATCTGATTTTATTTGAGCTTTTAAGGTTTGATTTTGAAAAAAAAAAAAAACATTTTGTAATTCTTGTTGTGTTTTCATGTACTAAGAGTAACATTAGTTGTATTGTTTTCGTGTTAGATTTGGATTCTTGAGAGTTATCCCAATAGCAGGTCATGGTGGAACAAATACCCGAGTAAGATCCCACGTGGTCTTTCATGGTCAAAGGGTAAAACGTTCCGAAAACGTGATTATAATCTACTTTGTGATTCGGTAAGCATTTCCATTATTTTTTGTTATTTGTGAAATAAGTTACGACTTCTCTATATTTGTTTTTGACATTACAATAATTTGTTACCTAGGGTTCAAATCCAATATTGAAACTTGTTCCAACTAGTGAAGAAAGGTTGCAACCATGGTTTATACGTAGTAATGACTATTTTGTTGAGCAAAATCTTATTGAAATCCAAGCAGACGTTGCAGATGATGCCGTTGAGGTAAATTGTAAATTTTCAAATTTTTTTGTTTGATCCTAAACCCTTTAAACATTGAGACATAAATTATTGTTCTAAATTTGCAGAAATCATAATAAATACGGGTAGAAATATGCCATTTCAGGAAATCTGTACTTGATACCTAAATAGACAACTATACTTAAAAATGGTTAACCTAGATAGACAACTGTATATGCCATTTGTGTATATGTACTTCAAAACATAAGATTAGGGCCTCAGCTATAAACCCTTTTAAGCATTAAACTTCTAATAAATGCAGGTAGTTGACAAAAGATTTAACAATATACTGTATAACTAGAAGGTTTTGTACCACTTGGGGTCTATGACCATACTTCAAACTTACTGTAACCACCCGTAATTTTCCAACCATTATTTTAATAATAAAAATAAACTTAGTATTATTTGACAATTTATTTGAGCATTTCTGAGCCTATTTGACTATTTCGGGAAGTTATCTCGCATGTCGTAGCATACAGTAGCCCTCGAACCTTTCTGACACCTACTGGTAACTTATTTACAAAACTGAGAAATCATCATCGTTTTTCTGAAAAACATGACACCGCACGCGTACCAACTCCGCGTTAGTGACGGCTAAACTCTATAATTTCATTCCGGAGTCAATAGATTTTATTCTATGTCAGTCTGATGAAAACGACACCTGAACTATATCTTTCGTGCTCACGATAACCCGGAAAACACTAATCAAACCGGATTTCAGCGAAACCCGGGATACACTTAAATCTATTAATGTAACACTCACCTTTCATTCAAAAACCCAACACTTATCTTTTATTTGCACTTACTTTTATTTATAATACAACTGCAAAAAAAAAAAAAAAAAAAAAAAAAAAAAAAAAAGAGTTGAGATAATAAAACAAAAGCCTGCCTCTCCTCCCTTATCCACACCCACATCTCTCTCTCTTCCACTGCTACTTTTCTGAAATCTCTGCTTCCATCAAAACAAAAAATCACCGTCTCCATTGTCTTCTTCCCCAGATCGAAAGCAAACAAACCAAGTGACGAAAGGATAAAACAAGGCCAGCTTGTCACCTTCTCTATGAAACCGCTGCCATCTTTTGTCGAGACCAAGAGAGTTAACACTTTGAGCCAAAGAGATTACGAAGGCAAGGACTATGGCTTCTCTTTTAGGCCATGAAGCGTCTGGCCTTCACGAAAGGGGAATCAAACCTTTCCTCTCCTTCTTCTTTATAATTATTATCGAACCACAAGGAACCCACGCCCATCACACACTTTCAATCAATCAATATCACTTAAGGGTTGCTTTGAAGGTTGGGTACCGGATTTCCTGCTTGGTTTCGGATTGGGTCAATCTCATCCGAGTTTTATCCTCTTGACCTCCCTGTTAAGCCAACTCTAGTAACTGTAAGGTTTTAATTCGAATTCTCTTTTTGATTCATTGTTACTGATACTTATATACATTTTAATCTTGAGTTGGTTTTCAAGATGTAAACCGATTAGTATAAAATTTTATGAGTTTTCGTGGATAAAACTCGGCTAAACCTGTTTTTGATAAAGTTTTCGTGTGGTAAGATGTTGTCACTAACTTGCTTGTTACCGGGTCGGGTTAACAACCCGTTTAGGAATTTAAATCGGGTCAGACCCGTTTGGTGTCTCGGATCGTGTAGAAATTTTTTGGTTATGCTTGCGTTGTAGAATTGTTTGAGTTGAGTATATACACATCTGTTTGAGATTGAGGGGTGTTTGTTTGTTAATTAAACCGACTCGACTCACTGAGTCAACTCAGTGAGTAAACGCGAAAATCGTCCTTGTTGTGTGCTATTGGTTCTTGTCATTGTTACTAGTAATGAAGTGGTATCGAACGAGTGTTTGATGATTCCTGTTGTTATTGTGTCAAATAGATTCCTTGTGTATCTCTTATTTCGGTTTAAATCATCCGTGTATTTTAAGGTTTCCATTTGGTTTGTGTTAAATGGGTTGGGAGCCCATCTAATATAACTTAGTTTGTGTTTCTTCTTTTAAACTGAGTTGAGCCAAAACATAAAGTAAATATTTTTTTACACTAATATTAAAAAGTGTATCAATCACACCATTTGGAAAACTTACATGTTAAAAAGCAGCACTTTATTTTTATAAACATACAAATTTTCATAAACTCTTAATAAATCAACTAACAAAATAGGAAAAGAATATGTGTTTGTAGTGGTGTAATGTTCTCGGGTTGAACATGTCAAAAACAAGAGCGAAGATTTGAGAAAAAGTAACAAATAAAAAGCTTGACATAATCCGATAAACTACCATTATCACTTGGATATTTTAAAGGCTAAGTTTACCATGCTTTGTCAGAGTCTATTGATTATTTTCCAAACTATTTAGGATTATTGGGGAAACACCGAAACGTATTAATTCACTCATTTTGTTGACATTTTCATTTGTCACTATTTTCCTTGACTTCGTTTATCATTCTTTTCTCGACTCAAATTCTCGTCCGTACATTTCTCGACAGTATCGATTTTCTAGTTGGCGTGAGTATTCTTGAGTCTATGCTGTCTTACCACCACACGAAACGCTGACACTAAACTCTTTTACAAACTTTGATACGAGTAATCCACGAAAACTAAAACGCTTGTCTTTTGAAAACTCTTTACATTTCGAGACGTATTCTGAGATAACTATATACATATTAGGTTGTGCCGATCCGGCACCGTTGTGCCTGTATCCTCGATATCGTTGTGTTTAGCTCTTGATGCTAGTTGTGACCACTATGATATTTTGCGTTGCTGCAAGCTAAGGTGAGTTCATGGCCCCCTACTTTTACTGATTTTTAAACTATTTTTGGGGGAGAATACATGCTCGTTTTAACTAAACTCAATGACTGTTTATTTGGATTATGAGAACTGTTTACTCAATATTGGACTGTTTAGCTGAAATATTTGTTTTGGTTATTTGAAAATGATATGTGATTGACTGCTATTTAGCCCCACTCTATTTGCACTTGTTTTACAATCGGGGTGAGAAACATGCAAAACTATTTTATGGACCAACACTGTTATTATCAAACTATTACGCAGCGTAGCCTAAGCACTATTATGTCCCAAATTGCCCAACTCATGAACCGTCAATTCCTGCTGGGAAGCGCGAATGTTATAAATAGATCTATTGGGAGTAACGTCTCCGTTCGGGTTGACCGGATAGGCAAACGAACGTATACCATGTCGAAACTACAAGTGTCTGGGATAAACACTTGCCGGGCCTCTATATTTAACATGCTTCTAGAGCATGCACACTGTTATAGCTTCGGTTACATGAACTTAGAGCTAGCGTAATAAACTATTTTGGGTTGCATACCCTACACTTGGTCCACATCACAAACTTTACTTGAAGGTAAACACTATTTTCAGGGCATTGTGAGCGACACAATGATCACAAAACTCTTATGGAACTCACAGTATTTCTACTGCTTTATCATGAACCTATGAACTCACCAACCTCGTGTTGACACTTTTTAGCATGTATTTTCAGGTTTAAGGCGATAATCTAGTTGTGAAGGCTTTTGGCATGGCATGGCATGGTCATAGAAGACTCTGATGTATTTGGGACCACTTGAAATCTTTTATGGGCTTATATTTCCGCACTATTTTTGAAATGTTGTAAACAAATCACTTTGAACATGAAATCTATTTTAAATGGTTGAGGTAAAACCATTTTTTATATTTTGTGTTGTGATACCAATTTAGTGGCACCCAAACATGTATGCTTTCGCTAAACCAGATTTTGGGGGTGTTACACTTACTTTGATAGCAATTTACATTGTTTTGTAGGCAAATGCTGGTGCAGATGATGGAGAGATACATGTAGATGCACAAGAGCGAGAGGTGCAATCAGCTGGACCAAAAGAAAACTCCAAACGACCTAACATAGCTGTTGAGGTTGAGGCCTTGAAGGCAATAGTTTATTTGATCGATACACCAGGAGAAAATGTGAACGTGCTTAATGATGTTAAAAAAAGATTTGCGATTGTTGAGAAAGCTCTGAACATACAACATCAAGGGGTGAGCTGTCTAAATTTTTTTTTTATCAACACAATTACTTTGAGGATACCATTTTTTTTCACAAAAAAAATGAAGAAAAAATATATATTTAATGAAACAGGCTTCAACATCTATTCATGAAACGTCTGAAGTAAGGCCAAATCTTGGTGATCACTTTATTTCCAAAGTTGCAAATGTAAGATGATATTTTCAATTTGTCACATATATCTATATTTCTTTTTTGATAGTAAATTCATATTATATTTTGAATTTCAGACTTCAAGTCCTATTCATGACAATTCAGAGGTACAACTTCAAGTGGATGAGGATTTAGATTCCAAAGATGCCATGGTAATATCCTTTAATATTTTTTAATCCTTTAGGTATCCTTCTATTATTATAATTACTTTTTGATAAAAGATCATTTGAGGACTAAACATTTTTTACATACAAAGGGATCAATCCCTACCTTCCATTCATTTTGATCTAAAGGCTGAGATTAAACTTAACATTTACACTACAAGGGTATTTTTGGGCTATATAAATATTATTTTTTAGAACCATCTCAATTAATGCGTCATTTTTTTTCACACACACAAAGTGTATGTTTCTTTCTTCTCTCCCATCAATTCATCAATCGATCTCTTTCTTCATCTCGTACATCAACAAACCCTAATATTTGCTGCTTAATTCATCAATCGATCACCTTCTTCATCCCGTACATCACCTAACCCTAATTTTTTATCGTTTAATTTATGTAATCTAAATTCTAAGCTTAATTATAAGCTATCTGAGTTAATAAGCTCAATTATAAGCTAACTGATTCAATATTTTCATCTGATATTTAGGTTTTATGGATTCGCTTCGAAGTTCTGTTTCTACTACTTCTGAAGAGATCATTGTTAATGATTCTTCTACTATTTCTGAAGAGATTGTTGTTAATGATGATGTTTCAGCTAAGTATGTTGAGGAGATTGTTGCTTATTAACATGGTGATGAATCCGAAGCTATTAAAAGTAACCTTTTTGATTATTTTAATTTTTACTATAATTCATGTGTCAGCTTGAATAAGCTATGTTGTTAATCTGTTATAAGCTCTGAATAAGCTATTAGTTAGGTTTTGATTGAATCAAGCAGTTTTTAAGCTCTAAATAAGCAATTATAAGCTCTGAATAAACTATTAGTTAGGTATCACCTGTGTACATAATAACATATTAGTTATCACCTATGATACCTACTGAATCTATCATAAAAATGATGTATCACATGTGATATATCACATATGATATATCACAAAATGATATATCACATAGTGAAATATTACATGTGATATTAAGAACACGTGTGTGTGATTTCATTTTTAGTTAATCACTGTTTTTATTTTTGTGTTTATTTTATTATTATTTTATTATATTTTTTTTCCAGATTTGAATTCTTTGAAAACTCCTAAATCGTTTGCTACTCACTCTAATTTTGATACTCCTGGCGGAACTGTTTATTATATTCTTAAAGTTCCTGTGGACGTTTTACTAGTTAAGGGCAAAGTTTATAATTCGATTGATGAGTGCATTACTGCCTATATGAAATATGCTGCTAAAGCAGGGTTTGTGGTTAGGAAATCATGCCATAAAAGATTGAAGAATGGTATTGTGAAACAAAAGTATTTAGTGTGTAATAAGGAAGGTTGTCCTAAGGGAATACATGTGGACACGTTAGACTTAGAGAATAGTGACAAGCAGATTAGAAGTTCGAACCTGCATATCACAGGCTGCAAAGCACGTGCTATATTTGATTTGATTCCTGGTACTACTAAGTACAAGTTGATTATTTTTGATAGTATTCATAATCACGAGCTTGAACGTAAAGAGTATAACCATTTGTCAAAGACTGATAGGCAGTTAACCTATGCTGAGCAATTGTTTATTGTTAAAGCTGCTAGTGTAAATTTAGGTGCAACGAGAGCTCATCACATCTTAACCGGTTTGAAGGGTTCTTATTTGCTTGTTCATGGTACAACTGTTGATTTCAAGAACTTTTTTAGGGGTGTGAACTGCTATATAGGCGATAGTGATGCACAGATGCTTATATATAAGATGGAGAATAGGAAGAAGCGTGTGGCAGATTTTTCATTTGATTATATGGTTGAAAATGCTGAGCTTTCTACAATTTTTTAGGCTGATGAAGTTTCTAAGTACAATTACAGATAGTTTTGTGAAGTTGTTTCATTTGATGCTACTTTCAGAACAAACAAGTAAGTATTTATATGTTAAATATGAGATTTTGATGATATGATTTGCGTTTTATTGTTTAATCTGTTATTTTAACTATTTTTGTTTTTTTTCCAGGTACAAAATGGTGTTTATTCCCTTTACAGGCACAGATAATCATCAGAGGTGTGTTACAGTTGCTGCAGGCTTGTTGAAAAATGAAACTACAGCTTCTCATATATGGTTGCTGAAAGCATTCATAAAAGCGTTTGGTAAGGCTCCAAATATTGTTGTTATTGATCAGGATGGGGCTATGAGAAAGGCTATTGAAGCTGTATTTGCTGGTTCGAAACACAGACTATGCATGTGGCATATTACACAAAAGCTTCCTGGAAAGGTATTTTTCTGCCTTCTTGTATTTTCTTTAGTTATATCATATGTGATACTTTATTCTCTTTGTAGTTCTTGTTAATTTATCACACATGATAATGCATATCTTTTTTCAAATCATTTGTTAAATCACATGTGATATATTGTTTTCAGATATTCTCAAAAATCTATGATCACACTGACTTTAAAAGGAAGTTCAATCAAATTGTATGGAATATGTATATCGGTCCGGAGGAATTTGAGGATAAATGGGCAAAGTTATTGGAGGAGTTTAGTTTGCAGAATCATAAGTGGTTAACAATGATGTTTCGTATACGTTCATCTTGGATTCATGCTTATTTTATTGATTCCCCGTTGTGTGGTTTGATGAGGACGACATCTAGGTCTGAGAGTGAGAACGCCTTTTTCTCTCATTTTACGAATTCAGGTTCTACTCTTATGACTTTTATGAATTGTTTTGAGACGGCAATGGAAAAGCAGAGGCATATACAAGAGAGGTTAGATCATAAGACTATTGATTCTATTCCGAAGTTTATAACCTATCTTAAGATTGAACATCATGCATCGAAGGTTTATACTCGTCCTTTGTTCGAGTTGGTTCAGGCAGAGATATTTGCAGGCACATGGTTTTGCCAAATAGATGCCAAAAGTTTGGTTGAAGGATCTGAGGTGTCTATTATTAAAGAGACGAAATTTGTTGATGAATTTATGGAGAAGAAGAAATCTAAGAAGAAAGTTAAGGATAATGGTAAGGATAAGGATAAAGATGAAGAAGAAGAGCCAATTAACCTGTTTTATAGAGTAGATGGACTGTTTAAGGTATGTTAGTTTCTTAAAAAAATTATTCTATTTTTTCTTTTGTATTATCACATGTGATTTTTCCCTATCTTATTACTTTTTGTCCATTAAGGTGTTGCGTAACCAAGAAGATGGATCAGTTGTATGTTCATGTCAACTTTTTGTTCGAGTTGGAATATTATGCAGACACATTTTCTGTGTCTTTAAGAACGCTAACATTGAAGTAATCCCAAATCAATACATATTGAGGCGTTGGACATATAACCTTATACCTGCTGCGTTGAGGAACAAAAGGAACAGATATGGCGAGAAGAATGAGATTGTTGAGAATTATGCAAACGAGGCAAGTTCTATTGTTGATCACTGTGTCCATATGTTGAGTAAAGACGAGGCAAGGTTGTCTGCTTTTGTTGAGAAGTTGAGGTTGCTAAAGATTGATGTCGAGGCTGATTGTCCAAATCCTCCATCTAAGAACAAGCTTGATAATTTGGAGGAACTTGTTGGAGTCCCGAAGCCGGCTGTAAAAATCGTTAACAATCCATCTATTTGTAACCCCAAAGGCCGTAAAAAGATGCGTATAAAAGGAGGTAAAGAGCAAGCTCTTGATAAGAATTCGAAGAACAAGAATACATGTTCACTATGTGGAGCTACAGATGGTCAAAACAAGAGGATGTGCCCAAAAAAGTATAGAGAAGAGGGTGACTTGGATCAACCAGAGATTACAAGAGAAGAGGGTGACTTGGATCAACCAGAAATTACAAGAGAAGAGGACCACTTGGATCAACCAGAAATTACAACATAAGTCGTCCACTTCTTTTTTTAGTATCTTTGTTAATTTTAAATTTTCCAGATTGTGTTGATGATATTTGAATAACAGACTTATACATGATTGTTTGATTATTACTGAGTTTTGATTATTACTGAGTTTTTATCACCTGTGATACAAAATAATTTATTAGATATCACCTATGATACAAAATAACTTATTAGGTATCACCTGTGATACATACAAAATCACACATTGGTTAGTACTGCTAGTTGGTTTTAATGCTGTTCAATGTTAGTGCTTGTTGAAAAGAGTTTGTACTACTATTGATCAGTTATTAGGAATACTTTGACATTTATCACTTGTGATAAAGCATTACACTGTTTTGGCTAAGTTATTAGGTATCACCTGTGATACAAAATAACATATTAGGTATCTCCTGTGATACAAAATAACATTTTAGTTATCACCTGTGATACATACACAATTTTGAGTTTAAAATATGAACACAAAATATTTAGTTTGATACAACTTAATATTTTCTAAAGCAAAACACAAAATATAAAGCTTTTAAACACAAATACTAATTTAGTTTTCATCAGAATTACAGTTATCTTGGGAATCTTGATCTTTCTTCTTCTCCTTGATCACGCATTCTTGCATGTTTTGCTTCATCTTTATCATAATCTTTAAGTGTTGGAGATTTTTCAAAATCAGAGTCATTTTTATCTGATTCTCCAATATACTTCATTGGCTTAAAAATGTCATCATCATCTTTTTCTACTTCTTCTTCTTCTTCTTCTTCTTTTTGGTCATCATCAAATTTATCATATTTTTTTTTCTTTTCAACTTCTTCTTGTTTTTTTTGTTAAATATAATAAAATGACGGTTAGTATAATAAAATGACGGTTAGTATAATATGAGAATTTTCCAACAAATTTATGGGTAATATAATAAAATGACGGTTAGTATTTAATATCATGTTAAATACTAAGCGTCATGACTTTTCACTATCCGATGCAATGCCTTTTCAGTGTCTATATATACAAAACAAAAACTTACAATGGCATCATTTTAAATTCATCACTTTCTATTTCCTTTTCTGCTACATATTTCTTTATCCAAATCCAATGGCATCATCATCTTTCCAAAATGATCCAAAGAAAAAACGTGTAAGAGATTCATCTCCTCCTCCAATGTCAGACAAATATAAAAAATTTTGTATCTCGCAAGAAGTTTGGAATATTTTTCATTCTAGTAAGTATGCTGCTGAACAGCATATGATTGATATCTATAACAAACGTATCAAGAATCATGAAGCAAGAAACAAAGAAGATGAAAAGATGATTTCCGAGTATCAGAAGAGAATTGATGATCGTAATAAAAATATAGAAGAGTTTCGACAAGAAATAGTGAAAATTTTCCAACAAATTGAAGATGGTAAATTTTATGTTTCGAAGTATTAGGCCAAGTTGAAGATGGCTTATAGGTTTCTTCAAGAAAAAATGAATTTTATGTTTTAGTTATAATATTTTTGTTATGTAATGTTTTTATCTTAATATTAAGAATTTGATAAGCTATTTTCATGTTGCTTATTGTGTAGACTTTTAAGCTTATTTTTTTTTGGCTAAATACTTGTTGTTACCTACTTACATTATGAGGTATCACCTGTGATACAAAATAACTTATTAGGTATCACCTGTGATACAAAATAACATATTAGGTATCACCTGTGATAGTTAGACTGTAGTTAGCTACTTATTTTTGTAGATACAAAATAAGTAAGTAAAGCACAAATAAGCAAAAATGCAAATTAAACTTAAAAATGAGCCCTTACGAGAATTAAACGAGGCTCAGAAAACCTAAAAATGAAATATTATCCGTAGATGTGTAAATTTGCTTTTTATTTTATTTTTAATGAATTAAAAACACTTTTGGACTAAAAATAATATTAAAAATACTAAATTAATACGAAAAATTATGAAAAATTCTGGAAAACTACTTTAAGCTCTAAGGAACTTAGGAAAAATAAAAAGGAATTGACAGCTTATTTGAATAAGATTTGAATAAGCAAAAAGGGATGTTAAGCTAAAAGGGAAAAACTTGGTTCATTGAATTAAAGGTGCAAGCTGAAATGAAAAAGACCCAACGGCAGAGATGGTTGTGGTGTGTTAAACTGGTTGAGGATTGTAGAGGCTTGGGGTTCGAGTCTAGGCTCACCCTAGGCTTCCCAACTTCCCAGTTTTTGTTTTTGCAAATTTTCTTTTATGAAACTTATTAATAAGCTAAAAATGAACAACTTTTGTGAAAACAAATTTTTTATAACTTGAGAATTAAGCTCAAAAAGGCAAAATAAACAAACAGTTAACATATTAGGTATCACATGTGATACAAAATAACTTATTAGGTATCAACTGTGATACAAAATAAGATATTAGGTATCACATGTGATACATACAAAATCACACACTGGTAATATATGAAAGAAGGTTATATTTAGTTTAACCAAAAGTATTTTCAAATTCAGATTACATTCATCTGTCTAATGCCTAACACTTAGTTTAACTATAAAGCCATAACAAGACAGAGTACAATCTCCGGCACCCGGGAATGTGGTTCGGGACCTAATAGAGCACCATCATTCTTAGGTAACCCCAAACTTGGACACTGTCCATCACATTCCGTGGCCCGACAGTACTACCAAACGGATTTTTCAATATATAATTCTTAAACCTAGTTTAAGCATAAAGCCATAACAAAATAGAGTACAATCTCCGACACCCGGGAATGTGGTTCGGGACCTAATAGAGCACCATCATTCTTAGGTAACTTCAAACTTGGACATTGTCCGCCACATTCCGTGGCCCGACAGTACTACCAAATGGCTTTTGCAATATCTAATTCTTAAACCTAGTTTAACTATCTACACTATTTCAGAAGTATAAAATACGAGATGGCCTACGTCATTACAAGTTTCTATACAAAAATTAAATGTCAAATTAGTAACCACTTGATCCAGGCTTTTGTGCATCTTCTTCTGCAATCTTTCTCTTTATTGCCTCCTCAACCATTTTCTTTCCTTCTTCTTCGTCTGGGTTTTCGGCTGCAAACTTTAATGCGTAGTCTGACATCATCTTTTGGTTTTCATTCACTTCATGAAGCATCATCTTCGCTGCATATTTGGCTCTCAAGTTGTTTATCTTCATTCGATGATTTTTGTTTGTTTCTTTTAGCATGCCTGTTTCCCATTTTGCTCCACTCCTTCCTTCATAATGTTCCATATGCAACATCATGTACAAACAACAATCTATTTTTTCTTTCTTTGTTCTCCAACTCATGTTTAAGATTGTTGGGTTTTTTTTTTTTTTGATTCATTAATTCATCTCCTTTTGGATGTAGATATGTAGAGTGAAAATTAAATTACAAAGTGTCAATTATAGACTTGTATTACAAGTGATATTATGAATATCACAAGTGATAGTCTGACTATCACAAGTGATATTGTGATTATATTTGACACAAATAAATTATATATGAAGTATTCAGTATAGTTTTTCTTACCACAAGATCATAGTTCTCTTTGTACTTTCCTTCGTACGTTCCATCTGAATCACTGTTATCTATTATCACAGATTTTCCTTTGAGGATGTTGAAAACTATTAGGTAGTAATGTTCATGTGCTATGATAGGGAAGAAAACCTGGTATCATAAAATTATAAAAATTATGTAAGTTTTAAAATAATAGACTAAGTTCATTGATTAATTTATAAAAGTCATATGATATACCAAGTTAACGTCATCAAATTGTAGCTTCCTTATATCATCTTCCATCTGAATTGCAATCATCTTTGCAAACTCATCGTATTGTTTATCTATTATATCATCTTTGGTAAGCATGCATTCTCGATTATCTTGTATTATTGCCGGCAGATGCTTGATAATTAAAAACAAGTTAAATTAAGTTAATACATAAATACATTCAATTATAATACATTATTTTTAACTTAAATTTATCTTACCATCATTGATGTATAAAAGTAATGCTTTTAATCTCTTTCTCTGATTCCCATTCTTCGTAATTTAGGATTGAAGCAAATGTGTCGATCACAGGAGTTTCAATTTTCAATCCTGGTGCTAGTGGTTGGAAATTCATTCTCATTAATCCTACACGTTGGTCGTTGAAAACTTGCTCTCTGTTTTTGACAATATCACAGGTAATAAGTATAAGAAACTACTGATATTATTTATTTCTTTATGTATCACAGGTGATATTACACATTTCTTTCATTTGTTAAAAAGAACATTTAAGGTATCACTTGTGATAAATTTAAGTAAAGTTCATAAAAATTTAAGGTTAATCTTATGCTTCGTTTCCTTGCATACAGAAGATGCTTCTTGCCAAGAGTATTTCATCCTCTGTTAGCTCTTCTGTTGTGCTGACCTTTTGGTTTATATAAGGTGATTGCAGGCACCGAGATTGCTTTTCTTCATCATTTGATTCTATTTTTTTGAATGGTTTTGACTCTACTATTGGGCTATCAAATCCTAGATCAAAGGTTGGCTGAGATCCTGGTGTGAACTCAAAATTGTGCTCCCTACTTTTAGAACAAGATTGACTTGCTTGTTCCTTTTGTTTTTCTTTTTGTGAAGATGCACCTGCTTGTTCCTTTTGTTTTTCTTCTATGTTTTTCTGATTCCCAAGTGTCCGCGTTTCAGCCTCTTGGAAAACTTCAAGAAATTCTTCATCAGTTAATTCTTCAAGCTGTTTTGAAGCCATTTTAGATTGTTTTTGTTGTATTTCTCTCAATTCTTTCTTAAATTCATCATCGGTTATATCCAATAATTCCTCAAAAATAGATACATCATCATCAAGTTTTATTTGATCTTGAATTTTTTAGTCTTCATTCATTTTTTCATCTTCATTTTTTTGACTTGTTACCTTGTTTGTTTCATCTTTTTTTTCCTTTATCATTTCCCAAAGCTCCATCCTTGTTTCTACTGCTGACCTCGTTGTTTTCTACAGCTACATCATTTTTGCTACTGCTCCCCTCGTTGTTTGCTGCAGTTTCATCATTTCCAATCCCTTCTGCACCTTCATCTTCATCATAGTTTGATTCTGCATTATCGTCATTTGCGGCATCATGTTTGTCTGCTTCATCATCATCAACTATCATAGATTCTCCATTTTCATCTCCATGTTCTCTATTTTCATATCCACATTCTGCCTTTTCATCTCCATTGTTATCATCTTCATCATCACTTGTTCCAAATTTGATAGAGCTTGATTCTGTTGAAGAATAGAACAGACTTCTTCCTTGGAAATTATCATTTGGGTTTCTGAAAATCTGCTTCAATCTTTCTCTATATTGAATAAGCCTTTGATCATTTCCAAACTTGACTAGATTTTCTTTGATTGTTTCTTCAAACAATTCTTTCTCACTCAAAATACCTTCTATTTTATCTTCTAACATCTGATAAATTTCCTGTAATTGAATTTAAATTTGAAGAAATCATCAGTTATACTTTAAACACAAAACTAATTTTCTGGATATTATAATCTAATATCACTAGAGATTTCATACACTCACCTCCTTTTGAGCAGTTTATTCTTGTTTATTTAGACCTCCTATAATGTCCACCATCCCAAAATATTTTATGTAATCCAGTTCTAGAGTCTCTCTACTTTTCAACAAGTTTGCGTTCCAGGTTTTGAAAGCTGGTACTCTTCTCGGAACACTCATTCCATCAAACTTTGTATATTGTAAATATGCAAGTTGTTTCAACAACCATTTATCAGATAAAGCATATATAAAAAACATTAAACACATAGTATCACAGATTATATTAAAAAACATTATCAAGTTTTTTTAAACTTTACTTGTATATATCACAGGTGATACTTCATATGGTCTTTTTAACAAATGAAAGTAATGAATAGTATCACCTATGATACTTAAAGCAAAAATCATGTAAAATATATATATATATATATATATATATATATATATATATATATATATACATATATATATATATATATATATATATATATATATATATATATATATATATATATATGCATGTATATTTTTTCAATCATAACTTGTTATTTAAAAAAAAAAAAAAAAAAAAGAATCAGGAGTTACCATCAGGAATGTTACTGGGCCATAATAGACAACCTCTATCCTATCCCTCTTTCAGTTTGCCCAATCATTTTTTGAAAATCTTGCACATTCAAATACATATCTGCACCAATCTATCTCTCTCACATCATCTTCTTCAAGAACGTTTTTCAATACCGTGGTTTTTACAACATAATTGCTTTCACATTCTCCGAAGGTATTTGCAACTAGCATCAAAAAGTTTATTCTAAACATGAAGTCTGTGTTTCTTGTTTTTGTTTTCTACTTTGATATTGCATTTATTATCAACTTGTTTTCATCTTTGAATTGATCTTTCCATTCTTCCTCATATCGATCATTGTTTTCTCTTTGTCCTTCATTTCTTTCTAACATCCTTGATCCCTTTGGTAACCCAAGAACTTCCTTCACCGTCTGTGGAGATATTTGTAAATTTCCCTTTGGAAGCCTAAGGTTCATTGTTTCTATGTCCAGGCTGTCTACTACAAAAAACGCCAGCTTTGTTGGTACTTCATTTATTGGAAAATCAATCAACTCTCCAAATCCCATTTGTCTTATAACTTTCTTTCTTTCTATGCTTAACCCATGCATTGCTTCAAAAAGGGGCCTAACTATTTCCCTTGACCTCAACATTGTATACACCTTTCGTATCTTTTTTACATTTTTATCAATCCCTTCCTTTTCATCGTCATCTGAATTATGATTACCATCTTTTTCATCCATTTCAAATTCTTTTTCATCATTCTCAGTTTCATCTATTTTTCTTTTTCCTTTTGCTGTTTCACACTTCTTGTCTTCAACTTCTTTCTCTTTAGCTTTTTCAGCTTCTTCTCTCTTTGCATTAGCTTCTTTTTCAGCTTCTTCTCTTTTTGCAGAAGTTTCTTTTTCAGCCTGTGGTATAATGTAAAGAAGGTTATAGGACATTAGCAGTTAGTTTATCACCATTGATATTTATTGTATCACCAGTGATATTTATTGTATCACCAGTGATATTTATTAATAATAATAATTTATTTTTACATTTAACTAACCTATTCTTTAGGTTTTTCCTCTGCATCTTTCTTGTTTGTTGTTCCTTCATCAGCATTTTCATTTTCTTTTTTTCCTCTAACCTTTTTTGTTGCGCTGCTAATAGTCGATGCAAAGGTCCAAAACGTCTTTTCTTACATCCTAATCTTGGTAACTGTTTTCTTCTTTTTGGTTTTCTTTCCTCTGTTTTATGCTCTGCATTTTCATCACATAACAAATCGCATATAAGTTATCATTCTTTACATTTTCATTAGACAATATTGCACTTGGAGGAACTTGATAACTTAACTTTCTAAATTAGGATATACAATTAAATACACATACAACAGCTATTTCAATTTACACACATATCTGTTTTTGCTGATGCTGCTCCGCTGTAAGCATTGCAGCATAACCTCATATATCAAAGAACATGTACTTGCTAATCACTACTAATGACAAGGTATATTACAAAATGTACAACATAAGGTCTCATATCACAAAATCTGAAATCCCAAACAGTCAGTTCTTCAACAAACCTTTGATGTACAACATAACCTCTAATCGACAGCATAACCTCTTTTCTACAACACATTCTCTTATATCCCAGTAGATAACTTAGTCTAATACACTAATCCTCAATAATCAGCTCATTATATCTTGTTTTTTTAAATATAATCTGTAATCTATCAATTCTTCACAATAACTTAAAAAAATCTTCATAAATTGTATCCAAAACACTTCAAAAATACGGAAACAATAACAAGAAATAGTTAAATAAGATTAAAATGAGTGTCATACCATTATCCACATTTTCAACAATGTTCTTTCCCTTATCTGCTTTTTCAGCTTTCGATTCATTCATCTTTATGTTTTTTAGAGTTCGATTGAGTAATTAGGTTTTAATTTTTAGAGATATAGATGGTGTGTGTGTGTTTTTTGTCTGGTGGGGTATGTTGCAGATCTAGCTGATAACGATGGATAACGATTGGTTATTATTTTTGCAATTTTACAGTTTTAGTCCTTTTGTTTCTTATTAAGCTAAAAGGGAAAAAATTGGTTAAGTGAATTAAAGGTGCAAGTTATAACGAAAAAGACCCAAGGGCAGAGATGGTTGTGGGGTGTTAAACTGGTTGAGGATGGTAGAGGTCTGGGGTTCGAGCCTAGGCTCACCCTGGGCTTCCCAACTTCCCAGTTTTTGTTTTTGCAAATTTTTTTTTATGAAACTTATTAATAAGCTAAAAATGAACAACTTTTGTGAAAACAAAATTTTTATAACTTGAGAAATAAGCTGGAAAAGACAAATTAAGCAAACAGTTAACAAAGGAACTTAAAAGCTAAAGGTATCTAACTGATTAGTACACACAAGCTTCTACAAGCTTGTGTGTAATTACAATATCACTTGTGATATTCAGAATATCACCTGTGATATTTAGAATATCACATGTGATATTTAGAATATCACATGTGATACAAAATAACATATTAGTTATCACGTGTGATACAGAAAAACATATTAGTTATCACCTGTGATACATACAAAATCACAAACTTGTAATATATAAAAGAAGGTTATATTCAGTTTACCCAAAAGTATTTTCAAATTCAGATTACATTCATCTGTGTAATGCCTAACACTTAGTTTAAGCATAAAGCCATAACAAGACAGAGTACAATCTCCGGCACCCGGGAATGTGGTTCGGGACCTAATAGAGCACCATCATTCTTAGGTAACCCTAAACTTGGACACTGTCAGTCACATTCCGTGGCCCGGCAGTACTACCAAATGGCTTTTGCAATATCTAATTCTTAAACCTAGTTTACCCATCTACACTGTTTCAGAAATATAAAATACTTGAACATAAACATAAATTGTCTTGGAGAAGCATTAAATTCAACTAATGCTACTTGTTTTCTTTATATATCTTTCTCTCTATAGCTTCTTCAATCATGATTTTCATCTTTTCTTTGCCTTGGTATTTCTCAGCAAACTCCATTGCTTTCTTTGACATGAATTCACTTTTCTCATTCACTTCATGCAAAAGGTTCTTGGCAGCATACCTCATCCTCATTTTTCTTTTCTGTTCCTTATATCTTGCGTTTTTTGCATCCAATATGTTAATCTTCCATTTCAGTCCTAATTCACCTTCAAACATCTCCATATGCATCGTCGTGTATAAGCCATAATCGATCTTGTTATCTTTAGTTCTCCATTTCATCTTTGGAACTTTTGCTGAAGCCTCTTTTATTAGTTGGTTGATGCATGGGTGGCCAACATTCATCAAATATTGTTGAAACACTCCTTTCTGCAAATTGATATAAAATTAAAGAGATATTACTTACTACAATCTATTTCTAGTGATATTACTATGCATATAAAATATAAGTATTCAAATAAACTTTAGTTCAAGCATTTCTTAACACAAAATCGAAGACGGCTTTGTATTTTCCTTCATAATCTGCATCAGATATATTGTTGTCCAGTATTGCAGCATTACCATTCTCAAGGTTGAAAACTATGACATAGTAATGATGGTGAGCAATTATGGGGAAGAATGCAAGGTTTACATTTCTCAATTTCTTATTTGCTTCATCCTTTTTCATCATTTTTTCAAACTTGTTATGCTGCGCTTGTATTTCTTTTCACTGCTTCGTAATCTCTGGTAGCTGTTTTATCACAAGAGATAATTTAAAATCATTTTTTTAAACAAATAGATACTCTAGATATACATCTATTTTTGAAATTTAAATATACTTACCATTGCATCTGTTCTGAAGTAGTATCTTCTCTTGTCTTTCCCATCTTTATTGTTACTCTCTTCTTGATTCAACACTGATACAAATGAGTCAATTATGTGACTTTCTATTTCTAACCCTGGTGCAAGTGACTGCATTGATATTCTTGGTACAATTGTCTCCATCCCATCATTGAATACCTCCTCTTTGTGTTTAGTATCACAGGTGATAAATATCAGTTTCTTAAGTATGCATAGTATATCACTGGTCATAAATGTCATAACTTTAAGAGAAACAAAAAATATTTAAACTTACATGATGTCTCCTTCCATTGAAAATAAGCTGTTTGCCAACAGGGTTTCATGTTCTGTGAAGGGTTTCATCGTACTTGTCATCTTGTTATTATATGGTGATTTCAAGTATATTGATGGTTTCGTTATCTTTTTCCCTTCTTTTATTTGTTTATCTTCGATGCTTCCTTCAGCAACATCCTTCCCTGTTCCGAATGGCTTTTGTTGAATTTTTGGGCTTTGAAATTCTGCAATTTTATCCTTTTCTGCTGCTTGTTTTTCATCTTTTTGTTTTTTGGCAGCACCTTCTTTTTCAGCCTGTATTGAGAGGAAATTAAAATGGAAACAAAGAACAATAAGTTGAAAAATAAACTCCAGTTGTGACCTTATTACAAGTTTTTGAGATCAAAAAGTATTTAGATCCAAAAACATATCACGCACGATGATTTGCTTATCACTTGTTATATTACTTTAACATGATAATTTAAAGTCAAAAGTAACTAACCTTTTCTTTTGCTCTTTTTTTCGTTAAGCTCCTTTGCAGCTGCTTTTCTTTTCTCAGCAGCTTTCTTTTCAGTCTCTTGCTTAGCTTTTTGCTTTAAAGCTTCTTTTTGTTTTGCAGCCTCTTTCTCAGCAGCTTCTTCCGCAGCCTGTTTTATTAAAAAATTAAAATCTATTAGATTGTATCACTTGAGATATAACCTTTTTTCATATTACTATTTTTGTTTTATTACCTTTTGTTCCTTCAATTTTGCTGTTATTTCATCTTGTCTTCTTTTTTCAGCAGCTTCTTTTTGTTCTTTGATAACTTGTAATTTTTTTTTTCTTTTGCAGCAGCTTCTTCCGCAGCCTGTTTTAGTAAAAAATAAAGATCTATTAGATTTTATCACTTGAGATATTACCTTTTGTCATATTACTATTTTTGTTATATTACCTTTTGTTTCTTCAATTTTTCTTCTTCTTTTTTTCTTTTTTGCAGCTTCTGCTTCTTTATCTTTTTCATTTTGTTCCTTTTCTTTTTCGGCAATTTCAGTTGATGCCTTTTTTGCTGCCTCGTATGTTTCTTTTTTATTTTGCTATTTCGCAGCAGCTTCTTTTTTGGCCTGTTTTTTAAATTAAAAAAATAAAAAAATTGAATACATATAACCATTTTATCACTTGTGATATTGCATGCACATAACCATTTTTAAATCACTAATATCTTACCTTTTCGGCATGCTATTTCTTCTTTTGGTGTTCTTGGTTTTCTTGTTCTTCATCCAATTTTTCTCCTTCCTTGTTGCTTGCTTCTTTTTTACCTTCATCATCATCTCCTCCATCATTATTACTCACACCATCTTCACCATCACTTGCCTCTTCATCATCATCTCCTACAT
>CP139506.1:230407802-230423576 GCA_021014915.2 Artemisia tridentata subsp. tridentata | reverse complement strand
TAGTACTTTACCCATGAGTCCCAATCGTCCCAAAACTGTATTTACAAGATATGACTCGACTTAGCAACCATGTAACCAACCAGACAATTAACAAAGGGTTTAACACATAAGTTGTAATGATAATGCGCTAAAAATGAGTGCATACAAGGTAGGCTAAGGCCATTTGGGGGTGGATTGTAAACAATGCTCTTCCTTAATATTTCGGAATCCACTGAAATATTACGAGAATCGCGAAAAGGATAGGCTCTAAGGGGTGTACTGTGGGTATCATGTACTAAAAATGAGTACATCGCAAAGGTGTGGGAAAATTACTTGGCCAATGAAGCCAATGTAATTATAAAACAGGTTTAAAACAATGGTTATCCTAATGCCTCATATCATTTAGTTAATCCTAACTACACGAATGTAGTCTCACTAGCGATCTCGGGATGCATCACAAACGCAAGTTCTAGAATCTATATACTACTGGTACACTCATAAGCATTAAATGTGAATGCTATAGATCTAAAGGCGAACCTCACATTTTTGGGGTGGAAATTTTTGAGTGGTAGGGTTTTGGTGCTAGCTATATAATTCCTATCCATGAGACGCTTATTAAAACTAAAATTTCACTCCTATATGTTGTAAAAAATTTTAAATTTGGTGCTAAAATCACCCTAACAAGTATCTGTTTTAGTTTATTACACATTTACTAGAAAACAAAACAAATATCAAGCAAGTTATAGTTTCTAAGGTGTCCCATTTTACCCTCCATATCAAAGTTATGACAAAGGGAAAAATAAAAATAGATGAAAGAAACTAATACCACCCTGATGTGCTCGGCATGGCCGATGAATAAAAACTTAAATACTCATCATACTTCATCTTTTATCTTCTTGTCCAATATAACCTGTAATTCACTAAGAAAACAAATACGAAGCCTCGCATAAAATCGGCGGTAAACACTATACATATAAAAACTAAATCCTAGAAATCGAATAAGATATAATGCTTGCAAAATAAATGTTTACAGATTCCTGGAAATTTAAAAATTCTGGAAATTTTCAAAAATTGAGTTCCAGGAGAAAAACAAAATTCTGGAAAACTATGTTGCTATAGTGGCTGATGCCGTCAGGTTGTAAACCTTGACGCCGTCAAGAATGACCTGAAAATATTTTTTCATTTTGTTTCTGGAATATTTCTGGAAAAATCTGAGTATTAAAACCTGGAAATTCTGCAAAACATTTATTGTGACTCGATACAAGCATTTGTCTCAAACAAACACACAAATATATGCTAATCATTCATTGTTAACTTTCATGTTCGAATTTGTTCTTTTAAACAATTATGATCTTCCCTACACTTATCTTTTTGTAAAATACCTTTATATGCAATTAAGACGAGGTTAAAAACAAAATAAAGCATTTTCACAAATTTATTCAAAACATGAAAGATAAACAATAACGATGAAGCATATATATATATGAAATCAAACAATAAAAACAAACAAACAAACAATTAAAAAGCTTGGGTTGCCTCCCAAGAAGTGCTTGTTTTTGTACGAGTCACGAGCCTGACTCTACCCTTATTTAACAGATATAAAGGGGAGTTTTCCCTACACTTAGGATTAAGTGCAGGTGATAGTAGCGATACACACCCTTAGGGTGGAAATATGGCACGTGAGGTGAAGGGGGTGTGTGAATGGCTTCCTTCAGCCTAAAACTACCCGGATTATATGGTTTGATGAGTGGATTGGGGCCTTTTTCAATTCCTAGATTTAAATATAATGATGGAAAGTTGAGTAACGGTTGAGGCTCCGGATCATCAACACTAGGAAACTCCCTAGAACTTAGTGAAAGGTTAGAACTACAAGTATTCAAACATATATCCTGTAGTTGTGCTTGGTCCAAGGGTTCTACCTCTATCGGGGTTCCTATAGTCTCTTCTACTTTTTCTGGGTAAGTCACAGGCGGTGTGTGTGCCTCGAAGGATAGTGGGACTTGTGTAGTACTTAGTGGACTTGCATTTTTCGCCTTATCCTCTATCACATCTAGATCACCTATGTGCTTATTATGTGTTTTGTTGAAGTATATTCCCAACATGCACCTAGGTATCTCAAATACTTTTCTATTCATCTCAAATTCTTGGTCCGATTCATAAGAATCATTCTCAATAACTTGATCACTATGTTTCATTTGCCTAAAGGATTCCTCATGCTCATCATATGTCTTAGTGAAATCTAATCCAAGCATGCACCTAGGTAGTTCAACATTAACCATCTCACAATATTGGTCGGATTCAAATTCCATGTTCTTAAAAACTAGGTCTTTTTATTCATGGTGCCTATGGTCGGCTAAATCCTCCTTATTTTGTTTGCCTAGGTAGTGATCTACCCAAACCTTTTTATTCAACTTATGGCTCATTGCTGGAGAGTTCCCCTCAATTCTTTGGTACACTAGGTTGCTTTTACTAAGGGCCTCACTAAAAGGAGTTGTTCTTAAACATTGAAGTTGTTCATAAGAAACTATCCTAGGTGAAAGCTCATACGGTGTATAGGTTTCACTAAAAGAGGTATTTTGAGGGTTTGATAGAGCTCCTAAGGTGATTTCCTCAAAAGTTTAATGCACTTGGTCTCTTTTCTCAAGGTACTCACTTAAATCAATGTAAGATCCTGTTTTCATTACTTCATTCCACCATCTTGAAGTATCCAAATTATTAAAATTACATTTCTTCATATAGAAACCTAGTCGCGGATATAGTGGATTAACGTTCTCCATAATGGTGAATGGAAGAGTCAACGGAAATTTTTTACGAACAGAAGCGCAAAGAAAAGATAGACTACGAGAAAGTTAATAAAAAGAAAAAAAAGTCTCACTTCATAGGAATCTAGTGAGTAGACCTAAACGGGACAGAAATGAAACCTAAACTATTAACTATTCCTCGGCAGCGGCGCCAAGAACTTGATGCGAAGTTTGCAAGACTTCACAAGAAGTTTTACAATCCTCCTAGGCCACTAATCGATGTAGTGTAGTATAGGTAAGACTTGAGGGATTGACCATTCTCTAGTAGAATAGTGTCGTTAGGTTAAAATGTATGTCGAGATAGGTCTAAAGGTGAGACATGATTCTTTTTGTGTTTTTATATTTTTTAGAAAGCAAGTAAAAATCTCAGAGTTTGAAGAGTGGGCGGTTTAACTACTACTACTAACCAAATCTAATAAAATAAATTAACTACTAACAATAAAAGTAAATTGGTGGTAACTCGTATGATAGGGAAAACATGTTCACTTAGATATCCTTACTCCCTAGTTATCTCCTATTGATTTGTCGAATTGTCACGTCCTTATTTTAGTTGAAGCGTTGTATTCTTTAATATTGGTCGTTGGGAGGTGCCGAAGTCCCCAACTCTATGAAAATTAGTCTCCCCTAAAACCCTTAAAGTCTATTAAGTTTTCTAGGATCTAGAAGCCATAATTCACGCAATAAATAAAACGAGAAAAACCAGTAGTGCACTCTATGGTTGCGTTTCATAAGACGTTCAAGCTAACACTTATAAGAACTTAGCCAGTTTTCTTATCCTAACGCGAGGCAATCAATTAAACAAGAGATGACAAATCAATATTCAATAACTAGATTTCATTAGATCTAAGCAAACACTAATTAACTTAAGCTTGCATGTTAAAGTGAAGAAAAGAGAAAGAAGTAATCAAACAACATATAAACATATTGAATGATTAAAAGGATAACTTATCTTCAATTAAACAGGACTTTTGTGGGCTGTAAAACCCTTACAAAAGCTGAGAAAATCGTTCCCTAAGTGATACTCCAAGATGTTACACAAAGATGTTACACGAATTATGAAAAACATACGAAAATATATATAGGTTTACACTTGTGACGGCGTCACCTTATAGGTTGTGACGCCGTCAGCTCATCGTCATTAGGGTTTCGTCTTGTGCAAGTCGCCGTTGTGACGGCGTCACTTTAGATCTCTGACGCCATTATGAATGTCTTGAATCCGTCCCTTGGTAAATCATCTAGGCCGTCTCTTGTTAACTTTGTACGTGACATTGGTCTCCAAATATACCTGACGCCGTCAGGTTGTAGAGTCATCAGATTCTTCGGGGGTGTTGCTTGTTAATTTTCCACCAAAAATCCATCTTCAGTAACAAGTGACTTTGTCACTTGGTAGAGTGTGACGCCGTCAGACTCCCTTGTCTGACAGATTTTGAGACTTGATCGTTTTCTTTGCTTTTCTTGTTGTTTTAAGCCCAAAACATGCCGATTTCCAGATTTTTCATCCCAAATACCTAAAATGCAAAAAGAAACGATTTAGGGCAATATTTGGTCATATAAATACAATTTTGGCCTTAAATGACCCCTTAAAAAGTTACCAAATAAATCCTTATCTCCTAACTTCCTCCAAAATCAATCACGCAAGCTCGTAGCATATCTTCTAATGTCTGAATGGTCCGTTCACTATGTCCATCTGTTTGAGGATGATAGGTGGTGCTCATATCTAATTGTGTACCCATAGCTCTTTGAAGTAATCGCCAAAAGCGCATTGTAAAACGACTACCCTGATTTGAAATGATAGAAATTAGTATTCCATGACGTGCCACGATCTCATTGATGTAGATCTGAGCTAGCTTATCCATCTTGTACTTTTCTCGGATTGTGAGAAAATGTGAAGATTTCGTCTGTCGGTCCACTATGACCCAAATCGAGTCATGACCTTTTGCCGTCGTATGAAACTTTGTTATAAAGACCATTGCAGTTCACTCCCATTTGTAAAAAGGGATTCTTGGCTGCTGCAATAAACCGGACGGTTTTTGATACTCTTCTTTAACTTTAGAACAAGTCAAATGCTTCCCGACATATAGAGTGATACCCTTCTTCATACTCGGCCAACAGTAATATTCCTTGACATCTATGTACATCTTGTCAGCACGGAGTGGATCGAGTCTCTAGATCTATAAGTTTCATTCATAGTAACTTCCCTCAAATTGTCAATCTTTGGGATCCAAGCTCTATCATTGACGTATCGAACTCCATCAAACTGAATTTCAAACTTCTTGTCAAGACCGTGGAGGGGTTCGTCTTCTAAATTCTCCTCCTTCAGTGCTTCGCGTTGGGCATCCAGAATAAGAGTCTTTAAACTCGTCTGAACCATCATTCCCAGTGCTCGCACTCGTGAAGGTCTTAACGCTTCTTTTCTACTCGGACCATATGCTATGACATTTGCTTTACATGGATGGTATTTGAGTTTGCAATCAAGGTCACTCAACAGTCCCAACCATCTTCTCTACCTCATATTAAGCATTTTCTGGTTGGGAATGTGTTGAAGGCTCTAGTGGTCGGTAAATACCGTGCACTTTGTACCATGTAGATACTGTCTCCAAATTTTAAGTGCAAAAACTACAACTCCTAGCTCCAAGTCATGCGTCATGTAGTTCTCATGTATCTTGAGTTTTCTCGACGCATATGCAATGACCTTGTCTATCTGCATTAATACACAAACCAAACCTTTGGGTGACGCATCACAATATACTACAAAATTCTCTATTCCTTTAGGAAATGCTTAAATCGGAGCATTACATAGCCTATGCTTCAACTTTTGGAATGCTTCTTCATGTTCTTCTTCCCAGATGAACTCTTTAGCTTTCTGGGTCTGCCCCGTTAGCTGTTTAACTATCTTCAAGAAGTTTTCGATGAATCTTCGGTAGTAACCAGCCAATCCCACAAGTTGACGAATTTCTGTAGGGGTTTTCAGGGCTTTCCACTCCTTTATAGCTTTGATATTGGCTGGCATGTTTATGCCTTGTAATTCTTTGCTAACAGTGAGTCACTCAACAGTAAGTTGGTAGATGGTAGAGACAAACCAATAATAGGGTGTTTGGAATAATTAGGGAGTATTTGATGAAGAGGATAGTGAATGTGCAAAAGGTCATAGAAAAGTCTTGATGGTGCATTAACCCCAAATGAAACATCCATTTTTAAGATTATTAAGCGAGAAGCTAATGACTATTCAGTTATTTGGAATGAAGTTGACAATTACCAGTGTAGGGGACTATGGTATGACCAATGTGTAGTGAATATGAGGTTATTGACATGTACATGTAGGAGATGGGAGCTAACCAGTATTCCATGTAAACATGCTCTGGCAGTAATTTATAGCATGGCAAGTGATGGTAGGGAGGTAGGTATACATGAGGATTGGGTCTATCAAGCATACTAGCTAAAAATAAGGAAGGAGACGTACAACCATAAGATTGAATGTATTGCTAACAGTAAATATTGGCCCAAGTGCAACATCCCTAGTATCTTATTGCCCCCACACTATCATGTTCCCATTAGCAGACCAAGGAAGAAGAGGAGAGTGAGCAAATATGAGATGGCTGAGAATGCATTGAAGGAAATGTTCAAGGGTGGGAAGCTTTCAAAAAGGGGAAAGACTGTCACTTGTAGTCAATGTAGTACATACGGTCACAACAAAAGAGCATGTACAGGTTCAAGAAAGAAGAAGGCAAAGGGGAAAGGCAAAAAGAAGGCAAGAACTGAAGGTGTTTCAGATGCTGAACTAACTAAAGTTGATGCAAGACCAAGTCAACCAATGGAGTCACAATTAACCCAAGAGGTTGGTAGTCAGAGGAGAAAGAGTACCAGAATGGCTGCCAAACAAGCTGCAATTTGAATGGCTTTATGTATGAGTGAGGTAAACAATTTCTTTAAGTTATGTTCTTGTTTGTGAGTTTTAGGTTAAGACAATTGCTATTTCTGTATTTCTATTATGGTTGTTATACAATGGTGATTAGGACAATTGGTATGTCTTTTTTTCTGTTTTGGTCTGCATTATTGGCTTTTGAGCCTGGCATGTTTATGCCTTGTAATTCTTTGCGTACTAAAATATCTGCTATGTTGATTTACATTTGTCAAATTTGATAAACGATCTAAGACACCATATGACCATTAATTACCATCCAAATCCATTAACCAAATACATTAAATAATATTACAAAAATACAACCAAAGGTTTTTCAATTACCTAAAATTTTTTACATCAACTATTCCATCCTTTACTGGCGCAACACAAAAGAGTTAACAAAGATGTCATTTCATCATTTTCCTTTACCGGAAAGCTTCCTTTTTCCACCTGTAACTCCATGCTTCCTTTTTTCCTTTACTGTCATTATCTACAATTTCTCCTAAACCATCTGTGGATCTTCTTATTCTAAATATCTTATTACCTATACAATCCAAAGTATCTTGTGTTGGAAGGCCTAGTATGCAATAATCTGATATTGGAGGAAGCCATTTAGCAAACACTTTTTGATGTGGAACATTTTTTGTGCTTGAACATGTTTGAGCTGGAACTTTTTTAACATGAACATTTTCTGATGGCCAAATAATGGTGGAACTTTCAAGAGCTTTAACAACTTGACTTTTTTATTCAACTGCGTTCAGATAACATCTTTTGTACTCAATAACTATCTCATACAACATAATCTAAATCACTCATAACACTGACAATTCTTCATCTTCAACACATTATTGATACACTCCTTCTATTCCACCAATCATTTTTTTAGTGAACTTCAAACCAATATATACATACCAATGCAGTATCAAGTACTATGACAATACCATAGTTAACCATTTTGACTTGCAGAATATCATGAATATATTTGTGATGTAGTTAACCTTTTACCGTAAACTAAATCATACTCTGAAACATATTTGGATCATAAACGTCAAGCAATACACTTAAATTTGCAACATAAACAATCATAATCCTACTTAACAAACAAATAACACAAGTCATTCCCAAGAACATGTTCGCATTCATCCCACCAAGATCGTTCACAGAAAAAGGGATTAACTACATCCCAGATAAACAAACTAAAATACATAAAACTTAAACTACCATTCACAACCATCCTAGAACCACTTATTAACGACATATATATCATAAAACAAGCAAAGACCAGCTGCACCACCAGTTCCCGTTGCTCCCTGAACATCTGAACATACTCCTCGATATCCTTTTCGAGCGCATTCCTGGCCCTAAGAAGGCTAGGAATGATCTAAATAGCTCGTTGGCACATCGGGGGATCTATCCACACGAATGTCCCACAGTCCGAAGCCTAAATCATCAAGACAAAAACACAGTAAGTCACAGTCCGAAGCCTAATTAAGTATAACGAGTCTTACCGAGTTGAGGCAGCAGAAGAACCCTCTTCCTGGATTTGTGTCTGTCCAGGATGTCTTGATGACAGCAACATTACCGCATCCGCAAAGCATCATTGTTAGGTTCTTAAGTGTATGAGTGTGTAGATGGTAGTGGGTGTGTAATAATGGTCGAGCTACGTGTTATATAAAAATGAAAACGTTAAAACTTGGTTTCAAAAAATGTCCCTCAACACGAAGGTAGGTGTGCAAGTGGGGTGTCAGGTGGACTTTAGGGTGGGAAAAGTGAAATAACGAAAATACCCTCACGCGGAACGCACGTAAGGACTCAGTAACGGGATTTTGTAATGCTCGTTAGCCAAAATCGTGAATTTGCATGAACAGTGCAGCCTCAAGGGCATTATTCGCAAAATGTCCAAAAATTAGGTACACAACTCGCATAATTTTTTTTTTCAGGGGCGTTTCTCGCAAAAATGGCAAAAGTTAGGGATATAAATTTGCAGTTTACTCATAATTTTAAGATCTTATAATGTTTAATAATCTGCTGCGCCAAACACAATGATAAATTGAGAGAATATGAGTATAGAAAATATATATTATTATAAGGAGAGACAAATTGTATTAAAAGAGAAAAATTATGGCAGAAGAGGGAAATGATTTGTTAAGAAAGTGAAAATATTAATTAACTTCATACTATTTCGTAATACTTCACAATTAATTCGCAATATGTCATTTTTTTTTAAAGTTATAAACGTAAAATATTCCATTACGAATATATTATGATATTTTGCTAAACAAATTGTAAAAAAGAAAAACTTTAACAAAATTTAACAAAATGGACAACAAATTAAAGAGGATAAAAAATACATTTATTGGTAATTTGTTTGATGAAAAACTTAATAATTTTGTATATATATGAGATAAAAAGACGATAGTTGTATAATTCACATGAAAGAGAGTGTTCTCTGTAGTAAAATGACATAAGTGATAATTCGCATTTAAAAGTGATGATAATCTCGTCATTTCACAAAAAAGTCCTAGTTTCAGCCAAATACTGTAGTTATTTGCATTTCACCATCAGCATTGCTGCTGTCACACTTGGTCACCCTTATTCCAATTGAAGACACGTCCAACATGGGTTTTTTGCAAGGACTTGGTCGATTGCACGACCAAGTCGTGTGAGTTCTTTTGCATATGGGTGTTTTTATTCAATGGTTTTGTAGGGTATAATTGTGTTTAAGTGGGGTATTTTTTTTGTGGTGACCACCCTCGCCTTAATACACTAAGTTGACTATAAAGTTGATTATGAAGTTGTCATGCATGCTCCTTATTACGCTTAATCTATTACTTATTATACATTTTGGTTCATACTGATATTCTCCACACTTAACCCAAGTACTTCGCGGCGAATATAAACGTTCTAGGACCACTACCTATTGTAATCAAACTTTTGTTATGTGTTTTCACGAGAGTGTAAGCAAAGTTGGACTTATCCAAGTAGGGATTTCTTTTTAGAAGATGCCCATTCGATCACATACACTTGGACAATACGAAATAAAAGTAAATCTGAGTAACACTTTCGAGGATTCTTTTAACCTCAAACACAAATTTGAAAATTCCATTTGGAAATTATATAAATAGGATACGCTATAGATGGAGCAACTTACACATTCACGAAACAATGGGACAATGACAAATATTCGGATAATGCGCAATTCCAATAGCATGTAACTTTTTATCAACATGGAGTTATAGAGCTTCCTATATATATATGAGGTGATATATATATATATATATATATATATATATATATATATATATATATATATATATATGGGGGACTTTCAAACGAGAACCATTTTATCCGCAAGAACTGAGAGAACCACCAAAAACATACATGCACGCCTTTTAAAATAAAATAAAAATACATGCAAATCATCAATAATCGTAAACTTCCACATATGTTCTTCAATATCATTATGAACTCATCCTCTTTTTTCACAAAAACCTTACACACGGCTACAATATTGTCGTTGCACGTCTTATAAGAACATACATGCACACCTTCAAAGAAAATTTTTGTATTTCGAATTTCTTATCAAATTCTTTAGAACAACTATGGTTTTTTTAAAACATATGTGTTGTTTTGAAAACATATGTGCAAAAATACAATTATTGAAGGCGTGCATGTATGTTTTTGGTGGTTCTCTCAGTTCTTGCGGATAAAATGGTTCTCGCTTGAAAGTCACACACATATATATATATATATATATATATATATATGAGGTGAGATCCTTATAGAACATGCAATCTCTAAAGAACAAAGGAGCCAATCTTGTCCACTTATTTTATTTTGATCCAATGGCTGACATCAAAACACCCAATCTCATATCAAGGGTAGATTTGTCCACTACAAAAACACAAAATATCTAACCTACCTTTATTATAACCAAAAAATAAAAGACATAAAAAAATACAGTTCTCTCTCTACAAAAACACACATAAACACACACAAACAACTGAAACACACACAAAAACACACACAAACCACCATCAACCGCCGTCTTCGTCGATCCTCCATATCACCGTCGATCCGCCATCGATCAACCATAGATCCGTCGTCGATCCGTCGTTGATCAGCCATAGATCCACTGTCGATCCGTCATTGATCCGCCGTCGATATGTAGATCCGCCATCCGCCGTTGATCTAAAAATGGTTGAAAATCATTTAATTGAACAAAACATGAAAGAAATAGAGGTTATTGAACAAGAAGATGATGAACTAAACATTGCCGATCTAGAAGATGATGTACAAGAAATTGTAGGTAAAATCATGTGTGATCCTGTTTTGTTGTGTTTTGTTATGGAAAAATGTAAATCACGTGTGATTTACTCTTTGCTGTTATAAACTGAATCACATGTGATTATGTTTTCATGTAGAAAGGAGTAAATCACACATGATTTTGTTTTTGTTGTGTTCTGTTATGGAAAAATGTAAATCACGCGTGATTTACTCTTTGTTGTTATAAATAGAATCACATGTGTTTCTGTTTTGATCTAGAAATAAGTAAATCACATGTGATCCGGTTTTTGTTGTGCTTTGTTATGAAGAAATGTAAATCACGTGTGATGTACTCTTTGCTGTTATAAATTGAATCACATGTGATTCTGTTTTGATCTATAAAGGTGCAAATCACACGTGATTCTATTTTTGTTGTGTTTTGTTATAAAAAATGTAAATCACATGTGATGTACTATTTTTTATTATAAGCTGAATCACATGTGGTTCTGTTTTGATCTAACAATGAGTAAATCGTAATTATGTTATGTTGTGTTTTGTTATGATAAATGTAAATCACCTGTGATTTACTTTTTGTTATTATAAGCTGAATCATAAGCGCTGGAAACAAAGGTGGTGTGAAAAGGATAACACAGAATGAATAGAAGAGAGAAATCACTTCAAGTTAGAGTGGAGCCGAAAAAGAAATGCAGACATTGTGGAGAGGAAACTAACATACATACAAAGTAAATATCCGCTAATCCAAAGGCAAAAGAGAAATATGACAGTGACGGATGCTTGAAAACTTTTGATTTGAATTTATTTTTCATTTTCTTTAGAATTTCTGCAATGTTTTATATGAATTGTTAATTGAAATTATGGAATTCTCATTTACTTAAATACAAAACTCTCTACTGAATGCTCATCTTCAGTATTTGTATTATGTATGACATAAGTGAGTACTCAACATTTTTATAAATTGTGCAAAAAAAAAAAAAAAACATGTGATTTGTAAGAAGCATGTTATCAAATCAAGTATAAATCGCATGCATATCACATGTGATCCATGTGTAAATCACATGTGATTCGTGTGTAAACCACATGTGATTCATGTGTAAATTGAAACATGAATCACATGTTTTGTTAGACAGGTAAAGCGTTTGAAGAAAACAAAACTAGCTTGTCTTCGATTATTGTACAACTTTAGATGCGAAGAAAACAACAACATAGATAAACTAAAAGTGATTTGAGGTAAATCATATGTGATTTGAGATAAATCATATGTGATTTTCCGTAAATCACATGTGATTTTCAATATCTTACTTAATTAGACAGGTAAAATACATGTTTTTTTAAGGTGAAACCTAAAACATGAATCACATGTTTTGTTATCAAAAGACATGCAATTACACTAATTCATAAGATACATCATTCAATAATTGTTTTATAACAAACACATACTTGCTTCGAAACACAAATAGAAAATACCATGGGAACGTACTAAACTACTTCTAGAATTTCCATAGACAAATTATAACATACAATTGTTGATACTTGTCTGAAAACGACCCATACTTCACAAAAGAAAGTTACAAACCACCATATACATGTTTTTCACAACTATGTCGAACTCTACCTAATTGTGTTACATCCTCATCAATCTAATATTCAAGCTATTTAGCCAATTCTAACATCCTCTATACATTCACATTCAACTTGTGTAACAATATCTTTGTGGTGTACTTGAACTTCAAACGCTTCACCCAAATATCTTTCCATATGAAGCACTGTGAAAACACAACAATCTCTGTCAATTTTCTTGGTCCTCCCTTTCAACTATGAAATTCATGGTTTTGCTTTAGCAAAACTAGCATGTCTTCGATAATTGTATAACTTTAGATGCGAAGAAAACAACGTTCACTACAAAGAACAATAAAACATACATAAACTAAACATGATTTGAGGTAAAATTACATGTGATTTCAGGTAAATCACATGTGATTTTAGGTAAATCACATGTGAGTTTCATATCAACCTGCGTAAAATACGATAGACAAAGCTACGGAGAAGACTTATGACCTAACACATCAAACATAATCATACAACACATCTAACACATCTAGCATCAATCAATATTCATAAATCGTAGGGTTGTAAAGAATTTCTTAAAAGTGTGTTAACCAATATATTATAAGCTACATACACAAAATACATAAACAAAATCACATATCATTCTGCTTTGGTCATCATTAGCATTAAAAAAACAAAATCAGTAATTAAATTCATTTATATCACGACTAAAATAAACTTGAACCTAATTGACATGTAAATCGAAATAATAACAACAATACTTACAAATCAAATGTGATTATACTCAGTTTGTCATCAAAATTTACAGAAAAAACACATAAGAAACTACTTAACATCACCATCACGAATCACACTAACAAAAATATTCATCCATAAATTACTAGGTACTGTGTTTGACTTTATTTACTAACCACAACCATAAACTAAAATCATACTACACAAAATAAAAAATAAAAAATAATAAATAGTACATTAAATTACAAACATAATGGAGACTTAATAAACAAACAACAAATAGTATGTTTTCATAACATAATGGAGACTTACTGTTGTTTTCATAACCACTACCACAAACGCTACAACGACGGCAGTTACAATGGCGACAATTACAACCGCCGCCGCAATAACAATATCTCCGGTGGCCGGAAAATGAGTGACACGATATCACTAATGGTAACAAAAAATTATTTAGAAGAGATTTGGTTACTATTGGATTTGGGAAGTAGTTATGTTTTAGATCTGATGAAGATGAACAATTTGGTGAGAGAGAAATAGAGAGTGTGTGTAAACATTTGTGAGTGTGAGTGTGGAAAGGGTGGGGTGTTAGCTGGAGTGAGACAATTACAAAACTGCCCCTCTATTTTTTAATAAGCATAATCTACACCATTAGATCTAAAACAATTGGATGGTGGAGATTTATGTATTTTTTCTTTAGAGAAATACTGTTCTGTAAAGAACTTTTCTCATATATAAATATATGTACTTGTATTAAATCCCAGTGTACACGTACGGGATTTTTGGTTTATTTATGTTAAATTAGTATTAACTAATTAGTTTTGCAAAATTGCATATTTTAATTCAAATGTATATAAAAAAAACATATTATTTTAATTAAATTAAACAATCGAAATTCTTAGTTAACACAATAACATTAGAACCTATTATATCATTAACGTACATAGCAAATAGAATTTAACAAATGCATTTAACATATGAATCTGATATATATCAAGCAAAATACGCGGTAAATTTTATATTAAAAAATTAAATTTAATGTGTAAAAACTTAAGATAATTAAACTATTTGTTAAATTGTTTGGTTTTAACAACTTTTTTAGTACCACGATTTCCAGCTGACTTTCTGGCTTTACGCTTGTTAGTTACTGCTGATTATTCTTTTCCACCAACTTCTTCATATACCTGATTAAATTTTAAATTGTCAATATAATATATCTATAGTAAAATATAATAATAATTTGTGAAACACATAAAAAATACTTTTTCTTCATGATGTTGTTGTAGTTTCTTAATAACATCTTTATCATCAATAACTTTGTCCTTGGAATTCCTTTCCAATTTTAAGGATGATGAAATCAGCTCCTTTATTTTTGGCTTTAGATCCAAACATTTTTCAATTGGCTTGTCGGATTTACTCTTGTTAGTTACTGATTCCTCATGTATCTCATTGAATTTCAAATGATTAATATAATATATCTATAGTAAAATAAAGTAATGATTTATGGAACACATCTAAAACACTTCTTCTTCATGATATTCTGACACCAACGCCATTATTTTTAGCTTTAGAGATAAAGGAATTCCAACTATTGATCCTTCTTCTTCACCAATCTGATTGAATTTCAAATTGTAAATATAGTATATCAATAGTAAAATATAGTAATACTTTGTGAAAATTATATAAAATTTCATCTTCTTTAGGGTGATGTGGTTCTAATGCTAATATTAACTCTAATATTTTTAGCTTTAGATGATAGACGGGCGTTAGTATCAGTCGTTAATTCTTGTCATGTGCACCTCATGTGAAGGGTAAAATGGTCTATATTTGTTGCGAAAACACAGGGACAATTCTTGTAACAAGTTTAGGTATTTTTTTTTGCCGCGTGTTTTTAATCAGGTTATACCCGGACTTATTGCCGAACAGAGCTATATACAAAACCAAACCTCATTTGCCTAAAACCAAACCTCATTTCCCCCAATTAAAACAAACCAACCTAACCCTAATTTCCATCAATCGCTACACCTCACCTCAAACCAAAATCACAAAGTCACATTTTCTCTAAATCACCATGGTGAAGAAAGGTAAGTTGCTTATATTATTTAATTTCAATAAACATTGTGTAATCATTTGTCGAATCAAATATTCTTTGATTTTTATAAAAAATGTTTAATCATTTGAATGCTTTGGTGTATAAATAGAAACATTAGCCTGAATGCTTAGGTGTAAAAGTAGAAACATTGGCCTAGACATAGCATTAAGTATCTGAGAACTCTTAATAATGCAGCTATGTTAATACTAGCTATGTTGAGCTTTTAGATCCTTTTTTGTAAGGTGAATACGTTACTTCATCAAACTATATACAATAAAAGCCTCTTCTATGGGATATTAACATTTCCATACACCTCATACAAGAGCTTTAGAACAACACATACAAAATAGAGCTATACTACACAACTATGCAATCTAAAACATCATACTAGAATTCGTATCTAAACATATTCT